>RPOG01003784.1:0-39546 GCA_008086565.1 Thalassoma bifasciatum | reverse complement strand
CAAACTTTTCCACTTGGTCACAAATGTCATTTGGGCTCCTCTGGCTGATGCAGTTTCCTGTTTCCTGTTTTATTCTCTTCACTTTAAAATAAAAGTCTAATGTTACGGTTGCACCACCCTGACATTTGACAAGGTGAAAATTACGGGACAAAAGTTTTTGACATTTCTCAACAGCTTTAAAATTCTTTTTATTTGCAAAGAATGTTTTATTTAAAAAAGGTTCAAGCATAAATATTACGGTGACATAAAAATTAAAGGTAAATGTTATTGACTGTAAGTTAAAAATCTCAAATTAATGACACCTATGAACAGTCCTGCCAACGTGGTGGACTGTAAAACCCCCAAACTCCTTGGTTTTCTGTTTTTTTGTACAATATAAAATTATCAAATTTCTACACAAGTTTATTGTGTCGTTTCATAGAATAAAGAAAAACATGTGATGAAATACTCAATTCATGATGGAAGGAAATATTGCACTCAGACACAAAAAAAGGGGACGTCACGTCATTGACCTCCTCCTCCTCCCCCCAGGTGAGGTGGTGTTTGGCAGCCCGGCGCCGGTCTGCTCGGAGAACCGGCTGCGTTGGGACCTGAGCCCGGAGCAGATCCAGCAGCTCTCCGACGAGCTCATCGCCAGCACCAAGATGGTGTACGACCGCGTGGGCGCGCTGGAGCTGGACGGCGTCACCTTCGAGAACACGCTGAAGGCCCTCGCCGACGTGGAGGTCGACTACACCGGTCAGTAACCGCCGCCACGTTTGTTTATGTGTCTCTAAAAACCAGAGACAGGTCGGTGAATCTGTAACACACGCTAACGCTGGTCAACGCCTTTTATTTCACCGCCACCTTTGGACGCCATGAGACGGTGCAGCAGAAAACTGGAAAAATCATTAAAATAGTAAAACAGTTACCTCATTCAAACATGAGTTAAGTATAAATAATAATACATTTATTGTATATTGCGCTTTTCAAAATGCTCAAAGACACTTTACAGATTAAAATGAATTAAAATCCATGTGTGTAAATATTTATGTTTTAGCTTTTTTTTCTTCTTTTGTTTAATTATTGATATCTTTTATTTATCTGCACTGACAAAGGTTCACGCTCTCCACTTTAGTTGTACATTGTGCAATGACAATAAAGGTATATTCAAATGTAAATGACAAGAAAATTCAGAATCACAAGATAATGAGATAACTCAACATCACAAAATTATGATATTATGATATTCATTCAGTATCCCAATAAGGATCCACAGAATAAGGAGATTTTGAACTAACAAGATAATTTAGTTTAACAGAAATAAAATTCAGAACCATAAAATAACAAGATAAACCAGTATCACAGAATAATCAGCCAATAGAATAACAAGATATTTCAGTACCAAAGAATAACAATAGATAATTTAGTATCATGAAATAATGAGATAATTCTTTATCACAACCTCCTCAGCAATTGTTTATTATTTTTCTTGTTCAAACAGTGATGCAAGCATGAAATTTGGCATTCGCTTGGAAAAAGGTGCTCAAAATTTTGAAGACCGCAGCCACGTTGGTCAAAGAACCAAAGGGTTAAATTGTTTCATTGGTGATTTTAGTTTGGTAACTGGCAGGAACAGTCTCCATGAATCCAAGTCTGTTTTCCAAACCTCCTCCTCCTTCTGCTGAAATTCAGTTTGTAGCATCAGTTTGTGAAAACTTGGTAGATCTGTAGTAAACTACAAGTTCAAAATGTATTTACTGATATCTTGGCTGTACATTACAGATATGTAAAACTAATTTGCAGATATCTATTTACATATTTTGGGTATCTGTAATGACGCAGAAGATGAAAAAAACCCATACAAATGAATGGAAAGAAGTTATGTATTTCAGAAATCCAAAATGAGGTTGTAGAAATCCGAAATGACAGTTGTGGATGGGCAGAAAATTTCTGACTTTTCAAAATGTGATTACAACTAGTCAGAAATACGTTGTTGATATTTATGGTGTTAATTTCGGTCAAACTTAGCTTGTAAACGTTAAAATCGCTCGCCATACCAAAGTCCTTTTTCTCGTTCTTAAAGTTCTACACGACCTTTATGTTGCAGTGACATCATAAGGCCAGAGAACTTTCTGCCCTTTATGATGTCACAACATGAAGGTTTAGAGAACTTTCTGCCCTTTATGATGTCACAACCTGAAGGTCAGAGAACTTTCTGCCCTTATGATGTCACAACATGAAGGCCAGAGAACTTTCTGCCCTTATGATGTCACAACATTCCAAAGACTCAGGCTGTTTTCCAAACCTCCTCCTACTTCTGCTGAAATTCAGTTTGTAGTATCAGTTTGTGAAAACTTGGTAGATCTGTAGTAAACTACAAGTTCCCGGATGTTTCTACTGATCCGGGAAAATTTCTCAGTCTGTAACGGACCAGTCTACCTGGCGTACTGTTTCCCACAATGCACGGCGCTAATGGCGTTTGTCAGTTTGGGGGCGCTCAGGTTGAGGTGAATTACTGACACCTACTGGAATAAATCAGCTCAACTACAACACAACAACAAAAATGTGAAACGGTCCCAGAGATAAAAGTGAAGTGACAGGAAAGAAACAGCGGTAAATCTGCTCACTTCATCATGAAAGAGCTGTTTACTTTAACCAAATTCATAAAAGCCCCTAAATCATTTATCACTTTTTATTTTACACTAACAGCCTACGTGGGTAATGAGGACGCAGTTTTTACACCAGCTGGAAAAATAAAGTCAGTTGGTTTCAGATTTATTTTCAATACACGATAACTTTTGGTGCAAGAGTAAAAATCAAATATAGGGATTTTACTGTAATAAATTTTTATACCTTTACAAATTTGATAAAATCAGGACTCTAATCTCTCCCTGAGTTTGTTTTTTTCTAAATTAAAAATGTTCCTTGAACCACTAAAAATAAAGAAAAAAAATAAAATTTTCAAAAAATGTACAACTACAATCCCCTTCCCATGCTTAATTTCATTTATTTATTTTCCTTTGTATCTCATTAACATCTAATTTAACTTATCTACTTTTATTGCTCCTGTAACTTCTCCACTGATTGATGTGGTGAATTAATGACTGAAATGTTCTCATGGATTTATTTATGATAAAGTTAAACATTAGTAAAAAAGTTGTTGTAACTGTGAGGTGGAAACATAACTGGTCTGCTCCAGCGTCAGGGTTACACCACGTCAGCACCACGCCGCTATGACAGTTTGATGCCATGACGCTGTGATGCCATGGCGCTCTGTGTAGAGTCAGAGTCCCCGTGCTCGGCTCACAGCGCTGTGTGAAACTTTCAGAGTGAAACCAGAACCACATGTTTGACGCCTCTGACCCGTCCAGAACCTTCCGCCGCTGTCCTGAGTGTACAGAGGTCAAACGCGGCGTGCTGTCAGGTCCGTGGTTCTTTGTGCGCTGTGCGGCGGCGAAGCTCCGAGTCAGCACGGCCCGTTTGGTTGGTCAGGAATCAGCAGTTTGTAGAGAAAGCAGCTGAACACGCGGCTGCTTTGTTTGGAGCTGTAAACACCTGCAGCTCAACGCCCTGATGCTGCTGCAGGGAAACAAACCTCTGAACTAACTCAGCCCAGTGTTTGCACTTTGTTTCATTTTATTTCACTTAATTTCAATGTTTTCACTTAATTTCACTTTATTTCAATGTTTTCACTTTATTTCAATGTTTTCACTTTATTTTACTTTATTTCAATGTTTTCACTTCATTTTACTTTATTTCAATGTTTTCACTTCATTTCAATGTTTTCACTTATTTCACTTTATTTCAATGTTTCCACTTTATTTCAATGTTTTCACTTTATTTTACTTTATTTCAATGTTTTCACTTCATTTTACTTTATTTCAATGTTTTCACTTCATTTCAATGTTTTCACTTATTTCACTTTATTTCAGTGTTTTCACTTTATTTCACTTTATTTCAATGTTTCCACTTTATTTCAATGTTTTCACTTTATTTCACTTTATTTCAATGTTTTCACTTTATTTCAATGTTTTTCCTTTATCTCAATTTATTTCACTTTATTTCAGTGTTTTCACTTTATTTCAGTGTTTTCACTTTATTTCACTTTATTTCAATGTTTTAACTTCATTTCAATGTTTTCATTTCATTTCACTTTATTTCACTTTATTTCAATGTTTCCACTTTATTTCAATGTTTTCACTTTATTTCAATGTTTTCACTTTCTTTCAATATTATACACGGACCACATGTTGGGAATCACTGATTAAAATTAAACCATCAAATAAGTTTCTTCACACAGATGAATTCAGACCAAATTATTAATTTTTTATCATAACAAACTTTATCTCAAGACACTTCACAGACCTGACAGACCTTAAAATGTTTATTCACGTCTAAAAAGATAAATAAATAAATTTTAAAAGTCCATTTAAAGAGATTTTGACCAGAGTTTGTTTCTCCTCTCTGAGTCCGCCCCCTCTAATTGACTCCGCCCCTCCCTCTCCCTGACTCCGCCCCTCCCTCTCCCTGACTCCGCCCCCTCAGTCCAGAGGAACATGCTGGATTTCCCGCAGCACGTGTCTCCGTCTAAGGAGGTGCGGACAGCGAGCACCGAGGCCGATAAGCGTCTGTCAGAGTTTGACGTGGAGATGAGTATGAGGGAGGACGTCTACCAGAGGATCGTCGCTCTGGAGGTGAGGAAGCTGCCGTCCAATCAGAGCGCAGATTACTAACAGCTCTCTGTAAAACCATAAAGTCACGTTCACTTAAAGCTGCAGTTACTTTGTTTGTTTGTTTTTGTCTTTAGAGGAAAATCGACGCCGACAGTCTGACCGCTGAGTCCAAACGTTTCATGGAGCGACTGATCAAACTGGGAAAGAGGAACGGCCTCCACCTGCCCGCAGAGACACAGGCGGTGAGAGTTTTCAACTTTATTTCACTTTTTTAATGTTTATATTTTTATTAAATTATTACAAAACTAGAACTTTAACAGGAATGGGATTGGATAAAAGAAAAAGTCCCCAAAAATATGGAAATGATCTGCCTCAGATTTTTCACATCCCCTGTTTTTTGCTGAAACAGGAGATAAAAAGCATCAAGAAGAAGCTGAGTAACCTCTGCATCGACTTCAACAAGAACCTGAACGAGGACACCACCAGCCTGCTGTTCAGCCGAGAGGAGCTGGGTGAGTCTGAGCTCTCTCACTCAGACGTTGCAATAGATGTTTTACTTGTTCGTCATTTTGACAAACAGGGTCGTAAAATTTCCATCATGATGAATAAAGTTCAGTCAGTTAAAAAAAAAGAAAAACATAATAGATTTGCGAGCAGAGGCACTTACAGCGAGTAGAACACACTTTTTTAAACAATTGAAATTAAAACACAACGCACCAAGTCCATAGCTCCTGAGCGAGCTGTCAGCAACAGGATAGCGGAGGAATTGAGTACAGTGTATATGTTAATTTCAAGATGCTCAAAGGGAAATCTCTTACTCCTTTGACATTTCACACGCCGGGCAGAGCGTGTTAACGGTGCGGAGCGGCCGAATTTTGAAAAGAGCGCAGAGCGGGATTTTTTTTTTTTTTTTTTTTAATGAATGGGGAGGCTGAGCGGGGCCGTTCTGCTCCATTTTCGCTCGTTTCCGCTCACGTCAAGGGTTTGATGCATAGTGCAGCGGGTGTGAGACGATCTAATCATGAATATGGCCTTATATATCAAAACTATCGATACTGAAACGCCGTATCTGGATACGATACTAACTTGCCATGGTATCGATACTATGGTGCACGTGCCTGAGGCGCACTGTTCGAAATTGTGTTTGCTCAGTGTTTCAGCATAATAACTGTTTTTGTTTTACAGTGATTCTTCTTCCTTGAATCCAACACTTTGTAAACACCAAAGGCCTCTCTACACCTGCAGCTCTGGTGGAAACTTTAAGATCACTAACTCGCTCATTTCGCTGTCAATCTAAAAGGGAATCTGAGCTGAGTGTCTCACTGCCCCATAGACCCCCAGAAACGCCAAACGTCTGATGGGCGGTCCGTCTGTGGGCTGTGATTTTAAACAAAAGACGAGTGCGTTCCAGGGCATATATTTAATCAATAAAATGTGCACACAGCCGTACATATTTCACCACTTTCTTCTCGACATTTCTCGCAGTCTTAGAGCAATCACCACTGGACAGAACGTACAGGTGTAGTGTTTTGTATACACAAACGATCAGGGAACACATTTTTTATTCTCCTCCACTTATTTTGGGTCTAAGGCAGGGGTGTCCTAACTTTTTCCCAAAAGGGCCTTATTGGAAACTGTGAAAATGACTAAGGGCCGGTAGCCTTCAAGTTTACTGTTTCCTAACAGTGAAAGTTACAAATGAGTGCCCTATTGGAAAACTATTTCTTTTTAGAAGTTTCAAAAACAAACAAGAAATGGTTAAGTCAAACATGCTTGTGCTGTTATTGCAGACTTTTGAGATAAAAACCAAACCTGGGAAAATATGTAACAACTTTTTGGCAGGATCAGGATCTGGACTTTATCACGTTTGTTTATACGACAATTATAAAACATTTTAAGCCCCAAATATATCTGATCCTGCATTCTGAACCATTTTATGCTTCAACTTTTGTCTTTTTTTGACCATTACATATCTTTAATTCAGTTTTTTGGTCCTCTCATGTATTTTTATTTATTTATTTTTATAATTCTAAACAACTCATGAAACACATTTTGCATCATGCCAAATGCAATTAAATGTCATCTGTAAAAGTAGTTGAGTTTTTGCAGATTCTACAGAGGTTTAGCTTTATAAAGTTGCCTGTGCAAAGTCCAAATCTTTGTGAAATGTTACCAGATATTATAAGATTTATTTCAAGCACTTGACAGAAACTGCAAATGTAAACAATTAGAACATAATTAATTAAAGTGACATAACGAACACATGGTAAGATGAGAGCTGGGGGCTGCTTGAAAATAGACGGCGGGCCACAATTGGCCCCCGGGCCATAGTTTGGACATCCCTGGTCTAAGGCTTTAATTAAAGATATTCGTTTGGAGCGAGCGCAGAGCGAGTGTGGAGCGGAGCGGCATGACGCAAAACTCTCGCCGCTCCGCTGACATGCTCTGGTAGCGGGGCCGATCGATGCAGACGTGTAAGTGGATAAGGCCAAGCCAGCATATCAGAGAATGTGGGTTCATTCATACACAAGACAACACAATGCCTACTTAATTATGCACGCTCGCCACCAACTGGACAGGGAGTGTACTACAGGTGCTGTATGTGAGTGATGAATGGATGAGTGATGTGATGTGACAGTGACTGGATCGCTCGCCGGTTTCAGACGGCATCAGGATTTTTCTGTCATTGCTCAAAAAATTTGTCAAAGACGGAGAATAATCGGTTAACGCGACCTCTGCTCTCACCTGTCCTCCCCCCGCCCTCAGGTGTGTGTGTAAAACTGTGTGTAACTGTGTGTAACTGTGTGTAACTGTGTGTAACTGTGTGTAACTGTGTGTAACTGTGTGTAAACATGTGTGTGTGTTTCCAGGCGGTCTACCTGAGGACTTCCTGGGCTCTCTGGAGCAGGACGGAGAGAAGCTGAAGGTGACGCTGAAGTATCCTCACTACTTCCCCACCATGAAGAAATGCTTCGTCCCTGAGACGCGCCGGAAACTGGAGGAGGCGTTTAACTCCCGCTGCAAAGAGGTCAGACACCTGTCGTCCAATCAGCTGCCAGAACAGCAGAGCAGAGTAAACTTCATTACACCTGAAAGTTTTAGAGTGACTTCAATCAACAAGTGGAAAACTTTCAGTGTTTCAAGGACAGACAAACTTAAACTGGGACATTAATCCCAAATCAGATTAAACCTGAAAGTGTCCTGCTGTAATATTCTATGGTATAAAAAGTGTAATGTTCCTTTAAATGTGTAAAAATATCAGCTACAGATGTTTTCTGTTCTAAACCAGAGTTACTCAACCAAAGAGACAAACTGTTAAAAGCTACCTTTACAAAAACGAAAAACATGTTTTAAAAGTGGCATAAAATAGAGTGAAAAGTGACTGAAGTTGGCAAAAAGCAGCAATGAGGAGCAAAATAAAGAGTCATGGGTCAAAAGTGTGTTTGTGTAAGAACACAGGAGCTGGAGAAAAGCTAAAAATAATCAAACGGCAAATCGCAATAAAGTGATAAATAAATGCAATTAGATTATTTTTGCACATCTGTTAACTTTATTTTCTGACTCGAGGTTTTTTTTCTAAAGCTGTTTGTGCCTTTAAAGTCTAAAACAGTGATTCCCAACCTGTGGTCCGTGGCCCCCTGGTGGGCCGCGGAGATATTGCAAGTGGGCCGCCAAATCATTTTCAAAATAGTCTGAGTTTTAATGAAGGGTAATTATATAAAGATACAAATGTACAGAATAATGTTTAAATATTAAAACTTGGTTACATTTGTAAGGATATTCAACATGTTCAAACGTTTGTATATAAGAAAAGTCCTTGAAGAGGGAAAGTTAAAGCCCAACATGTAACATGACCCCAAATTTAACAAAACCCTGAAATTTGATTAAACAAATGTTGAATATCCCAAGACTATAATCACTGACCCAACATTTAACAAGTTGTTCTATCGTGGGCAAATGACTTTTACCTTCTGGGCTCAGCATCTGTTACATCATTGACCAGTTATCACATTTCGGGTTTTATTACATTTTTTTTCTTACATTTCGGGTCTTTGTTACAAATCAAGCGCTAACAAGTCACTATACAGCTGCCATAATTATATGGTCAGGGGTGGGCCGCGAAACATTTTTGAGACTTAAAAGTGGGCCCTGAATTGGAAAAGGTTGGGAACCACTGCTCTAAAAGATTCTCAGTGTGACAGCAGTTGCGCAGCTGTGTGGTTTCCATGGCGACAGACCCTCTCCATTCAATTCAATGGACCAAACTTTACTGAAAATGCAGGATATGATAGATGTATGAAACCTGAACAAGCACCATTTGAAAATTGTGTTTGCTCAGCGTTTCAGCATAATAACTTTTTTTGGTTTACAGTGATTCTTCTTCCTTGAATCCAACACTTTGTAAACACCAAAGGCCGTTTTAACCCTCTGTATAATTTGGAGGGGGTGTAGTTCTGCTTGTCACCCTGGTCTGACCTCTGACCTCTGACCTCTGTGTGCGTCCTCAGGAGAACTCAGTGATCCTGAAGGAGCTGGTGCAGCTTCGGGCTCAGAAAAGCTCCCTGCTGGGCTTCAGCACCCACGCAGACTTCGTCCTGGAGATGAACATGGCCAAGACAGGGAGGAAGGTGGCCGGCTTCCTGGGTGAGTTTTAACGCTCAAACTCTTTAATTTGCACACGTTAACACGCTTTAAGGGGATTCTTTTTAGATTTGAAATAAAACAAGCAACCCTGTGATTCTTCCTTGAACTGAAAAGGTCAGTATCTAAGTTTAAATGAAATTAGAAGTGTTTAAGTAAACTGAAAACTCATTAAAATGTGAACAGAAACTCGAATTTTAATTACACCACAAAATTATCGAATGAAACTAAACAAAAAGCCCCTCAAAATTCACAAAACACAAACGAAATATGAAACAAAATTACTTCCCAAACAGTCTTTTAACAGTTTTTAAGTCCTTTCAGCGTCCTTCACCCGCGCTCCTTTGTCCATGGAAACAAAGATCCTTTACTCCACAAAACGGAAATTGATATGAAATAATCCAAAAGTCCTCGGCCGAAAAGTCAATACAATATAAAAATGATCAAAAAAGCCCAAAAGAAAGTAATTGAGGAAATAATCCAAACTTAGGAAATCTTCATTTTAGTGAGTCAGCTCCAGCACGCGGTGCAATTAAAGCTCAGAACGGCCCGATATAATACACCAACACAGTTCTTTAAGTTTTACTTTGTGCAGATGTGTTTTTATCACACTTCTCACACATCAATTCACGTAAAACTCTATGATGCTTTGTTAGTTACAGAACTTGTCTGACACTCTTTTTCTCTTTTTCCGCCGCCTGCTCACTTTTTTCCTCCTCTTCCTCCACGCCACATCCTTTATTTATAACTTTACATGGCAACTTAGTTGGACACATTTATTACATTTCCTACCTTTAAGTTGACCAAACCTGACTCTCAAACCCTTCTTTACATTGGAAAAGAACTTTTTAGATTCTTTAAAAACACAGTTCATCACATTTCTTTCTTTAGTTTTGAGCACCTGTGTTTCTTCATATTTACATTATTTCTTTTTCTCACTCACTCACTTTAATGAGCCACTGTCACAGATTCAACGCAGAGAGGTTTACACCTGCAGAGACACACCTGAGAGTCAGTGACGGGGAAACACCTTAAATCAAAGACTCAGACTCTGTGTGTGTGTGTGTGTGTGTGTGTGTGTAGAGGAGCTGTCGGCTAAGCTGAAGCCTCTGGGGGATAAAGAGCGCGCTGATATCCTGCAGCTGAAGCAGAGAGAGTGTGAGAAGAGGAGTCTGCCGTACAGCGGGGAGCTGCACGCCTGGGACACACGCTACTTCATGACCCAGGTAACACACACACACACACACACACACACACACACACACACACACACACACACACATGCGACTTTGTGACCCAGGTAACAGAGGGAGGAGTCAGACATGAAGCATCACTCAGGTGTTGAAGTGTGAACTGAGCGTGTTTCTGTCTGATTAAAAGTGTAAGATTAACAAAGACCAAAAAAACCTTTACATAAAAATAAACAGAAATGTGCAACTAGAAGTTCACTTAACGTTGCCCCCCCCTCAGGTGGAGGAGACCAAGTACGCTGTGGACCAGAACCTACTGAAGGAGTACTTCCCCATGGAGGTGGTGACTCAGGGTCTCCTCGACATCTACCAGGAGCTGCTGGGTTTGACCTTCGAGCTGGTGGACGGCGCCCCCGTGTGGCACCCTGACGTCACGCTGTACTGCGTGAAGGACCGCAGCAGCGGGCAGGTGGTGGGTCAGTTCTACCTGGACCTGTACCCCAGGTGAGGAGGCTGCAGGTGGAGCTTTGCGCTGAGTAAACGCTTTAGTGCCAAGTCACCATTTTAGCACCAAGTTACAAATTTAGTGCTGAGTCTGTGCTATCACGCTATGTCATCATTTTAGCGCTGTGTCATCATTTTTGGGCTGAGTCACCGTTTTAACGCTGGGTCACCATTTTAACGCTGGGTCACCATTTTAGCATCAAGTTACCAATTTAGTGCTGAGCCCGTGCTTTAACGCTGTGTCAGTATTTTAGTGCTGAGTCACCATTTTTGGGCTGAGTTACCATTTGAGCGCTGAGTCAGTGCTTTCACGCTGCGTCATCATTTTAGTGCTCAATCACAACTTAAGATCAGAGTCTGTGCTTTTACGCCGCAGCACCATTCTAGCGCTGAATCACCATTTTTGTGCTGGGTCACTTACGCACTGAGTCACAGCTTTAATGCTTAGTCACAACTTTAGACCTGAGTCAGTGCTTTAACCCTGCATCACTATTTCAGCTCTGAGTCACCATTTTTGTGCTGAGTCACCGCTTTAATGCTGAGTCACCATTTTAGCGGTGAGTCACCATTTTTTTTTTTTTTTTTTTTTTTTTTAAAGATATTTTTTGGGCTTTTCTGCCTTTAATCGGATAGGGGAGGACAGTGGATAGAGCAGGAAATGGGGTGAGAGAGTGGGGAGTGACATGCGGGAAACAGGCCACAGGCGGGAATCGAACCCAGGCCACCCGCTCGAGGGCAAACCTCATGGTGCGCGGCCATATCCACTAGGCCATCTGCGCCCCCATGAGTCACCATTTTAACGCTGAGTCACAGCTCTGATGCTGAGTCAGCGCTTTAGTGCTGAGTCACCATTTTTGTGCTGAGTCACCGCTTTAATGCTGGGTCAGCATTTTAATGCTGAGTCACCAATTTCGTGCTGAGTCACCATTTTAGCACTGAGTCACAGCTTTGATGCTGAGTCAGTGCTTTAGTGCTGAGTCACTGCAGGGTCCCTGACTCTCTCTCTCTCTCCCGTCTGCAGGGAGGGGAAGTACGGTCACGCCGCCTGTTTCGGCCTCCAGCCCGGCTGCCTGCTGCCTGACGGCCGGCGCCAGATGTCCGTGGCGGCGATGGTCGCTAACTTCAGCAAGCCCACGGCGGACGCTCCGTCGCTGCTGCAGCATGACGAGGTGGAGACGTATTTCCACGAGTTCGGACACGTCATGCACCAGCTGTGCGCCGAGGTCAGACGAAACAAACCGCCGCTCCGACGCCGCTCGGCCTCTCTGACGTCACGTTCAAGAAAACTGAGGAAAATTGTGCGTTTGTGTTCTCAGGCCGACTACGCCATGTTCAGCGGGACGCACGTGGAGCGAGACTTCGTGGAGGCGCCGTCTCAGATGTTGGAGAACTGGGTGTGGGAGCGCGAGCCGCTGCTCAGGATGTCCAGACACTACAAGACCGGGAACGCCATCCCCGACGAGCTGCTGGTCAAACTCATTGAGTCACGCCTCGCCAACACAGGTCAGCTCCGCTCCACGGATTAACCCTTTTTTTCTACTGATATAAGTTTAATAAACAAATATAAGAAAAACATCAACACTGAGAGAAACAACATGAAATGAAAGTTTAATCCTGGGTAAAAATATTGAACATAAATAACTGATTTAATTACAGGAATCAGAAAATATATGAAAATAAGGAAACAAACTGTTGTTTTATCAAATGCTGATAACTGGATATGATTAAATAAAAACTGACACGCTGATGATTTAAGACAAGGAAGTTTGGCCCATATTATTTCAAAATTCTGAGATAAAGTCAACATTTTTTTTTTTCTGTCTTATTTATTTGACTTTTATTTCAAAATTTTAACCTAATATGTGTAAAAAAAGAAGTATCAACAGATCCAGTTTTTAATTTCTATATTTTAACAGATAAAAATTAGCTTCTATCCATTAAACTTGTATATCAGAAATGTATCAAGCGTAGGAATATTTACATTTATTTAGTCACATTTAAAACATTAAAACAAACTCTAGTTTCTGATTGGTCCATCAGAGCTTGGAATCTTTTTAAAAATCTAAATATAAAGTATTTCAATAATACTTTACCGATCTGACCTCATAGTTTATATTATGAGGTCAGTATTACCTCACACATTTGGAAATCTTATTTTTCTTGAAAAGTCCCCGATCATAATGTGAAATACTGTATTCTCTAGTTCCTGTCATTCAATATTACAGTAAGTGATTTTTGTAGATTCATTGTGATCTGTAAGTAACAATAAACATACAGTGTTGTATTTCAATGAGTTGAGAATAATGATAATAATAAAAGTGAAAATACAAAAATTCATATATTTAAAAAATATTCAATATTTGGGAAGTTTTAAGGGAAAATTGATTTGATAAATTCATATTTATGAGCTTATATTAAAATGTATATGAATAGTTTGTCATATATACAATAAAATGTTGACTGAAATTGATAAAGAAAAAAATTAGTAAAGAAAAATACAATCAAATGAGGCAAAATATTGTTGAAACCACTTATGTTCATCAATAAATTTCACGTTAATTTTTTCTAAAAGGAAAGTTAATTAAATGTAAATAATTTGAAAAATAAAGGGAAACATTTGTAGTTTTTGTTATTGGTTATTGTCTGATCATTTTCCTGGTCCTGCCCACTTAAAATGAAATTTTGCCTCTGAGCTAAAAAGAGTTTGACACTTCTGGTTTAGAGGTTAATTAATGAATTAATCTGTGCTTTAGTCCTGTTGTAATGTCAGTGATGATGAGTGTTTTCCTGGTGTTCAGGTCTGTTTAACCTGAGGCAGATCGTCCTGGCTAAAGTGGACCAGGCTCTTCACACCAGAACCGGACTGGACCCGGCTGAAGAGTACGGACGACTGTGTCAGGAAATCCTGGGGATCCCTGCCTCATCAGGTCACTTTTCTTTTTTTTTTAAAATCTGTTCATAAACATGAACCTGTCCTCCTCCACTGCTGTCACTGACCTTTGACCTCTGTCTCCTTAAAGGCACCAACATGCCCGCCACCTTCGGGCACCTGGCGGGCGGCTACGACGCTCAGTACTACGGTTACCTGTGGAGCGAGGTTTACTCCATGGACATGTTCTCGGCTCGCTTCAAACGAGAGGGAATCATGAACCCAAAGGTCAGAGACAAACAGAAAAAAAAGTCAATAAAACCAGATTAAACTAGAGGGAGGGGTCCTGCATTTACTGTCAGCAAATGTTGAAATGCTGAGCAACAACTCTAATCTTAACATCTCTATTGCCTTATTGGAGCAGAGCTGAATTGATTGACACCCATGAATCCTGTTTGTTAAATCTCAGTCTTCAAGGGACCTTTTAGCTCCTCCCACTATGACATCATCAAGTCAACCAAAACTTTGGTTAAAGTAAACACTCAGCATTTCAACATAATAAGACAAAGACGTAATATAATCAGTGTTTGTGATAAAGCTGTTAGCGCTGATATTAAAGGTCTTTAGTGCCACAGAGTTCCAGGATGTTGTGACATCATCAAGGGCTGAAAGTTCAAATTCAATTCGAATTCGAAAAAAACTTTTATTGACAGGACAAACAAACGTTTACACTGCCAAAGCAGGTGTGACAAGAAAAACTGTTCACACAATAAAACATCTGGTTAAATAAACTTAACTGATGTGCAAAAAAAGCATGAAGTGCAAAATATAAAACACAAATAAAATATTAATAAAATAAACTTTATCTCCGTACATTAGACACATTACAAAATTACAATTATTAGCTTTAAAGTATAAAAATATGATCAAAAAGTGAACTCAAGTTCTCTGGCCTTCATCTTGTGACATCATCAAGGGCAGAAAGTTCTCTAAACCTTCATGTTGTGACATCATCAAGGGCAGAAAGTTCTCTGACCTTCATGTTGTGACATCATCAAGGGCAGAAAGTTCTCTAAACCTTCATGTTGTGACATCATCAAGGGCAGAAAGTTCTCTGGCCTTCATGTTGTGACATCATCAAGGGCAGAAAGTTCTCTGACCTTCATGTTGTGACATCATCAAGGGCAGAAAGTTCTCTGACCTTCATGTTGTGACATCATCAAGGGCAGAAAGTTCTCTAAACCTTCATGTTGTGACATCATCAAGGGCAGAAAGTTCTCTGGCCTTCATGTTGTGACATCATCAAGGGCAGAAAGTTCTCTGACCTTCATGTTGTGACATCATCAAGGGCAGAAAGTTCTCTGACCTTCATGTTGAACATTCTAGAACCTCATTGATGGAGCTGCAACATAAAGGCCGTGTAGAGCTTTAAAAACTAGAAAAACAGAAACTTTAACATCAATTCTTAAAGAGACAGGAGTAGGGCTGAACGGTTTTAGAAAAAGATCTAATTGGGATTTTTGTGGCAGATTCAGCGATTTCAATTCAATTCAATTCACGATTTTCTTTAAATCAAACTTTAGTGAAGTTTTCACAATTTACAGCAACATTCACAAACTTGACAGAAAATTACATCAAACCATTGAAACATCAAAAGCTTTTACTCTAATGTGAGGATGAAAATAAAAACTGAAGGTAAGAATTGTTTCAAACTTTGAGATAAAAGGTCAATATTTTAATATGAAAAGTGGAAATTTTGAGAAATAACGACAAAATTCTGAGACAAAAAGTCAAAAACTTCCAGAGTTTAAGAAATTAATTTAACGTTATGTGAAAAAAGTCCAAACTTTTTCATTTAAGGTAAAAATTTTAAGACGACAAAAATAAAGGCAATGTTTGAGATAAAAAGTTGAAATTTTGATATAAAAAGTCAAAACTCTAAGATTTAAGTCAAAATTATATAAAATAAATACAAAATTAAAGGATAAAAGGCAAAAAAAAAATTAAAAAGAAGATTTTTAGATAGTCCCTGAGTCTAACACCTATTCCTGCTTTTTCTAAACCAGACTTTTTAAAATGTATTTTCAGTTATAAAAAAAAATGAAGAACAAAAAGAGCTTTTTAAAAATAATCTGGTGCAAAATATTCTTAATTGTCAAGTTAAATAAAATCAAATCATCAACAATCCCAAGGAAAAAAGTATTTTTCCAACAGTCTCTCACTCAAAGACAGGTGTGTGTGAAACAGCTGATATAACAGATCCTGGGTCAGTCAGTCCTGGTCCTCTGCTCTGATTGGTCCTCTGCTCTGATTGGTCCTCTCCTCTGATTGGTCCTCTGCTCTGATTGGTCCTCTGCTCTGATTGGTCCTCAGGTGGGTCTGGATTACAGGAAGTACATCCTGCGGCCCGGCGGCTCCGAGGACGCCTCCGAGATGTTGAGGAAGTTCCTCGGGCGTGAGCCCAAGCAGGAAGCTTTCCTTCTGAGCAAAGGACTGACGGTGGAGGAGCAGAGCAGCACGCCGTGTCCCTGCTGACCACGCCCCGCCCACCGCCACCGACCCCACCGCACAACGAGAGAGAGAGAGCGAGCGACGGACTGATGTTTTGTAGATAAAAACACTTCACTGTCACAGAACATGCAGAAAAAACAGCAGTAAATAAAGATCTGAGGTCATTTCCTGTGTCTGACTCACTCATGTGTCAAGAAAACTTCCTTTGTCCCCGGAGGTGTTTACGTTAAACATTAATCCACCCAACAACAGGAGAAAATATTCTGTTTATGAAAAATATAAAGACGAAAACGCTGAATGATAAGGGTCGTGTTAAAGAAGAAGGAAAGTTTCAAGACAAATCTAAGTTTGCGAGAACAAAGTCATAAATTAATCTGAAAAAAGTCATAAATTTAGGAGAAAGAATTCACCAATGAACCAGAATAAAGTCGTGAATTAATAAGAATGAGGCTCTAAAGTAATAAGAATAAAGTCATTAAAATAACAAGAATTAAGTTATATTTACATGACTGAGGTTATTAATTCACAAGAATAGTCATAAATTTATAAGAATAAAGTCAAAAATACACGAGTAAAAAGTCGTATATATATGTGAATAAAGTCGTAATTCACGAATATAAAGTCATGAAACTACAGAAGTAAAGTCATAAATTCACAAAAAAAAGATAGTTGACGTTTGAGAATAAGTTAACAAATAATATGTTAATAAAGACAAAAATTAACTAATAAATTCACATTAATCTGCAAAATAAGGTCAGAAATGTATGAGAATTAAGTCATAAAATAACAACAATTAAGTCATATAGTTATGAGAATGAGGTTATTAATTCACAAAAATTAAGTCATAAATTTATAAGACTAAAGTCATTTGTCGGGGTCAGGACAAAGACGCATTTTGTAAATTTATGAATTTTTTTTTTTTCGTACATTTACAAAATAAAGTCACAGATTTATGAGAATAAAATCAAAGATTTATGAGAATAAAGTCACAGATTTATGAGAATAAAGTCACAGATTTATGAGAATAAAATCATAGATTTAAGAGAATAAAGTCACAGATTTAAGAGAATAAAGTCACAGATTTATTAGAATAAAGTCACAGATTTAAGAGAATAAAGTCACAGATTTATGAGAATAAAGTCACAGATTTATGGGAATAAAGTCACAGATTTATGAGAATAAAGTCACAGATTTATGAGAATAAAGTCAGATTTATGAGATTAAAGTCACAGATTTATGAGAATAAAGTCACAGATTTATGAGAATAAAGTCACAGATTTATGAGAATAAAGTCACAGATTTATACCATAAACTTGAGTTTTTTTGACGCAATCCTCTGTCGTTAAAGTGAAACTCAATCATCCTTGATCTATTTTTAATTTAGCGGTTTATTAAAGAATCACAGCTGAAGTTTCCTGATGATAAAGGACAGAAATAAAATCTCGTCTGTTTGAGTTTTTGTTCCTGTTGAAGCGAGCGACAGGTTTTCCCTCAGACTGACGCAGACGTCGGTAACGAGGTGTAAAAAGTTTCTGATGCAACGTCCTCAGAGAGAAACCAACAGCTGCAACAACAGCCTGGAGGAAAAAGTGCAGAACAAACAGATTCAGAGGAAGAAGACGAGAAAAACAAGATGCTGCTTCTGTCAGGAAGAACAAATCAGTTTATACGTTATTAAAAAAACATCCTCAGAGCAACAGAGAAACTTTTATCAGCTGCAGTTTTAGTTTCACTCATCCAGGAGTTTTTTATTTTTCTGACTGTAAACAATCGAACAGACTGAATCTGAAAAAGAAAATATAATCTGAGTCTCATGTCAGACCTGTAAATAATTCTACATTTAAAAAAACAACATTAATCTTTTATGAGTTTCTTTATTCTCACATAAACATGTTTAAAGTTTTTGTCTGGAGCCGTGATTCACCTGCTTCAGGTGTGTTTGTGTCTCAGGTTTGTATCAGAAGTTTGTCTGTAGCTTTGTTATCCTCATTATCTTCTCTCTGTCATCTTTGTAATTAGCGCCCAGCTGTGGGCTGAGGCCCCCCGGGGCCCCCCCACTCCCACAGGCCCTGCTGAGTAAACACTCAGGTGAGTAAAACATGGAACAGGTGAGAGAGTGAGGGAGGTTTGGAGTGAGGGAGGTTTGGAGTGAGGGAGGTTTGGAGTGAGGGAGACTAAAGCCAGACAAAAACAGAGACAGGATTTCTGTCCCTGCAGCAACATAACAAAAAAATATACATATAAGAATAAATTCCTAAATTTAAAAGAATAAAGTCATAAATTTACAAAAATAAAGTCATAAATTCACTGGTTGAAAAAAGTTTATATGTGAGATTAAATTCACAAATTTATTCTCATAAATTTACAAAACAATGGAATAAATGTACAAAAATAAAGTAATAAATGTACAAAAATAAAGTAATAAATTTACAAAAATAAAGTAATAAATTTACAAAAATATGGTAATTAATTTTCAAAAACAAAGTAACACATTTACAAAATAAAGTCATAAATTTACAAGTTGAAAAAAGGTTTATATGTGAGAATAAATTCACAAATTTATTCTCATAAATTTACAAAATAAAGTCATAAATTGACGTAAATAAAGTCGTAAATCTTCAAAAATAAAGCTGTTAATTGACAAAAATAAAGTCATAAATTCACAAAATTAAATTGATAAATTAGAAGTAAGTAGTGTTTTATTTACATGAATAAATTCATGAATCAGTATGAGTAAAGTACTAAATTCACAAATTGAAAAAAAAGTTTATGTGTGAGAATAAAATCACAATTTTATGTGAATAAAGCCATAAATTCACAAATTCATTCTCATAAATTTACAAAATAAAGGAATAAATTTACAAAAATACAGTAATTCCTTTTTCAGAAATAAAGTAATACATTTACAAAATAGTCATAAATTGACAAAAATAAAGTTGTAAATTTACAAACATTAAATAATAAATTTACAAAAATAAAGTCGTAAATTAACACAAATAAAGTCATAAATTCACAAAATTAAATTCATAAATTAGAAGTAAGAAGTTTTTTATATACATGAATAAATTCATTAATTAGTATGAATAAAGTCATAAATTCACAAGTTGAAAAAAAGTCTTTATGTGAGAATAAAATCACAAATTTATGTGAATAAAGCCATAAATTCACAAATTCATTCTCATGAATTTACAAAACAAGGTCTTAAATGTACGAGAATGAGGTCGTAGATTTATTCCATAAACTTAGGGTTTTCGTTTATATATATATATATATATGGTTGTAAAAAAACAATATCTTTTTTAAATGTTATATCTATCTGACAAAGTTCATCTCATCAAATTAATTACGTAATTGATTTTTCCTAAAATGTATTAGTTTGCAGAAACAGTAATGTCTCCTTTGGGGCCCCAGGTAAAAATAAACAAAAAAAAAAACACCAGGGCCTCTACAATAAGTGTACGTCTCCATCTTTTTATAAAAAAATTGAACAACAAACTTAAAAAAATAAAAATAAATTTAACACTTTTATTCTCTGAAGCTCAAATCTGTGCAAAAAAAAACAAAACTGAATCCTGGACGTTTCAAATATAAAAATATAATGAACAACAGAAAAAAGGAAAAGTATATTTAGAAAATGAATCAGACATAGAGGGAACTTTGTCCATTTCTTTTGTTCGGTTCAGAAAATTCAGCAAATTCCAGCTTTCCGACTCACGATAATTTATCAGTAAATATGGGTATTGGCTGATATTTGCTGAAAAATGAATTATTGATTATCCATGATTATGTAAGGTGAGTGTGTGACAGGTGAGCAGCAGGTGGAACATCAGCTCAGCAGGGAACGTGGTCGTCATGGAGAAAAGTCTCAGAGGGAAAAATCAGGCAGCGACTGAAAAGCAGACGAGAGATGAACAGAGGAGAGAAACTGGAGAAGAGGAGAGGAAGAAGAGGAGGAGGATGGCGGAGCTTCCAGCGGCGGGACGAGGAGCAGGAGGACGCGGCGCCCTGCAGGACGCCACGAGGGGACGGAGGGAGGGGGCTCAGAAAAGCAGGAGCAACATGATCCGAGTTTTCATCAGCTCCACCTTCACAGGTCAGAGAGAAAAACAGCTGAAAACTACAAATGTCATAAAGTTTTTTTGTTTATTAAATGAACCTGCTGTCAGATTTGAATTTAAACTATTTAATGTGTCTGTGCCTTTAAGAGCCTTTAGTTAATGTGACACTTAGAGTTATGGTTAGATTAGGATCAGGGTTAAATCAGTGCTTTACTAACTTTTCCAACAAGACGCCAACTTTAAAGTCTCAGAAATGTTTGAAGCCAAACTCTGACCCAATAAGTACAGAAGATAAATAAAACTCTGTTTGTAACAATGACACAAAATATAATGAAATGTTATAAAACCTGAAAAATGTGATAACTGGTTGATAGAGTACCAAAAGTGCTGAGCTTGAATGTAACAAAAAATGTACAAAAAAAAAGTCAATAATTGGTTGTAATGAGACAAAAATGTACAAAAAAATTCATTAATTGGTTGT
Organism: Thalassoma bifasciatum; assembly: GCA_008086565.1. NCBI lineage: Eukaryota > Metazoa > Chordata > Actinopteri > Labriformes > Labridae > Thalassoma > Thalassoma bifasciatum. The sequence goes on along the minus strand of RPOG01003784.1, from coordinate 18,637 downwards.
AATGTAGCAAAAAATGTACAAAAAATTGATAATTTGTTGTAATGTAACAAAAAATGTAATACAAAAATCAATAATTGATTGTAATGTAACAGAAAATGTACAAAAAAAAAACAATGATCAGTTGTAATGTAACAAAAAATGTACAAAAAATTCAATAATCGGTTGTAATGTAACAGAAAATGTACAAAAAAAATCAATAATTAGTTGTAATGTGAAAAAAAAATGTGTAAAAAAATCAATAATTGGTTGCAAAAATGCAGAACCCTTAATGTTGTTTCATCAATGCAATAAAACCCAAAAAGTAACAACTGGTAGATAATGTAACAAAAATGCTGAGCGTCAATCCAACAAAAAATGTAAAAAATAAAATGTAGAAAAAAAAACAAAAGTTAAAACAATGTAAAGAAAAGTAAATAAATAAATAAATAAATAAATAAATAAAAAAAAGGTAAAAAATGTAAAAACTGGTCTACAAAGAAACAAAAGTCCGGATCTCAAAATACTATTTAAAAATGTAATTAAACCCAAAAAGTAACAACTGATAGATTATATCACAAAAATGCTGAGCTTGAATGTGTCAAAAAACTTTAGAAATAAAAAATGTAAAAAATGTTTGAAAAAAAAGTAAAAAATGTAAAAAAAAAAAAAAAAAAAAAAAAAAAAAAAAAAAAAAAAAAAAAAAAAAAAAAAAAAAAAAAAAAAAAAAAAAAAAAAAAAAAAAAAAAAAAAAAAAAAAAAAAAAAAAAAAAAAAAAAAAAAAAAAAAAAAAAAAAAAAAAAAAAAAAAAAAAAAAAAAAAAAAAAAACCCCAACAACAATGTAAAAAATGCTAAAAAAAAAACAAAAAACAACAAAAACAATATAAAAAATGTAAAAACTGGTCAACAATGAAACAAAAGTGCTGAGCTTGTTATGTACCAAAAAAAAGTAGAAAAAAAAAGAAATTTAAAGATATCTTCATATATATTTTGGGACAGCATGGATAAAGATAAAGCTAAATAATTACTGGTCAACAATGAAACAAAAATCCTGAGCTGACAAAGTTATTAAAAAAAAAATAAAAAAAAAAAGGTAAAAACTTGTTGATAATGTTTCAGATGCCGAGTTTAAAATGTAACATTATGACACGATTGTGTTTTAATATTTTCTTATTGCTTAATTTTTGACAAGTTTTAGTTCATTCAGTGTTTTTTACCTTTTTTTTTTTCTTTTTTATTTACATTTCAGGTTGTTATGTTTTGGGTTATGTAACCTATTGGGCTCTAACAGGTTTACTTAGAGGACTTTTTAAATATTTACAAATTTCTGACCACTTTTCTCTGGTCAGACATGAGCGCTGAGAGGAAATCCCTCCTGGACAAAGCTTACCCAGAAGTCCTTGCTTTCTGTCGCAGTCTGGGGCTGGTGTTCGAGGTCAGTGCTCAGATTTGCCTCGTGTCCCGTAAAAACATCGTCGGCGGCTCGTTAACGTGTTTCCCTGTTCCAGGTGGTGGATCTGCGCTGGGGGGTCAGGGGCGTCCCCTCTGGAGACCACGAGGCCTGTGAGGTTTTTCTGCAGGAGATCCAGACCTGTCAGAGGGTCTCAGCTGGTCCCACTTTCATCGTGAGTCTGAAATCCTTCATTAAAAGTTTCTCTCTGTGAGCGACTGTATCTCTGGCTCAGGTGCGCAGGCGCAGGAGCAGCGGTGCAGCATGTTCACACATTTAAACTTAAATTATGGAAATATGACGGATTAATATAAATAATTAACAAATATCATGTACCCTGGTGTCTGGCTGCAGTATAGGTCATAAGCCCCGCCCCCTGGTGTCTGGCTGCAGTATAGGTCATAAGCCCCGCCTCCCCATGTATTCCAGATATGAGCCGGGAAAACTTAAAAAAATTACGATACCTGGTAGAAACGTTTCTCTCATCCTTACTCTAAGGTGGTATGATGATGTCATCTGGCTGCATGGTGTTCAGGTGTTTTTTTTCTGAGAAGTTAGTTTCTCATCAGTTATTGGACGTTAAAAACCGTGATATAAGTTTCGTTTTACGATAGTTGACAGCTGCCGTTCGTGAGTAGTTTTTATCGGGGATATAAGAAACTTCAGGAAAGAGCCAAAAGGAGACTAAACCTTCTGAAGAAGAAGAAATAAATATTTTTATTTCTCTTTTTTACTCGGCTTTTATTGGCGTCCGTGTTGTGAAAGTTCGTCCGTCAGAGAACCTTGTTTCAAAAACAGTGAACTGTCCCTTTAAGCCTGTTTTCGTTAAAACTCGTCGTTTCTCTGTTTCTGGCGCCGCAGGCTCTGCTGGGGAACAGGTACGGCCACCGCGCGCTCCCTCGACTCGTCCCCGAGAAACTGTTCGAAGCTCTTTTGTCCCGACTTTCCAAAGACCCTGAAGGCATCACGCTGCTGAGTCAGTGGTTCCTGAAGGACAACAACGCCGTCCCGCCCACTTACACCCTTCAGCCAATCACAGCGCACTTCGCCAGCTACGGCGACCTCCGACCTGAGAGCGGGCCCCTGCGCGACAAAGACGTCCTCTCCTGGCGTTTCACGGAGACTCGACTGTTGCGGCTGCTGCGCTCGGCCGCCGCGGACGCCGAAGCAGCCGGTGACATCACGGCGGAGCAGAAACAGCTTTTTTCAACCTCAGGTCAGAAACCGCCGCACGGTTCGAGTTTGTTTCTTTGACGCGTGGAATCTGACTGTTTCCTGTCCTGCTTCAGTCACAGAGCGAGAGTTCCAGCAGGGGCTGATGGGAAACGCCACGGACGAGACGGCGCTGCTCTTCCTTCGAGAGATTCCTCGCCAGAGAGTGAGGGACGGCCCCAAACGCCTCGCCAGATTCATGGACCTCACCGCCGACGGGCTCCTGGACGCCGAGGCTCAGGGACTCCTCACGGGTCTGAAGGCCCGCCTCCACGCCACGGCGCAGGGCGTCCTCAACCTGCACTGCGTGGAGCTCAGCAAAGGAAGCGTCGACCCCAAACGCAAGGAGCACGCTCAGTACCTGGACGGCGTCTGCGAGCAGTTCGTGTCTCAGATGAAGGCGAGGATCGGAGCGGCGGCAGCGGCGGCGGAGTCGTCGGCGAGGAAGGTTTGGGGTCACATCGCTGAGGTGAGGGAGGAGATCTCAGAGCGAGTGCTCGAAGAAGTCGAACAGCAGGACGCCATGATCCCCGGGTTGTGTGGCGGTCTCCACGGCAGAGACGGGCTTCTGGGTAAACTCTGCCTCGCCATGTGGGAGTCGACCAACGCGCCTCACGCTCCACTGGTCGTGCACGGTGGCGCCGGGATGGGGAAGACCGCTCTGCTGTGTAAGCTGGCGCAGGAGATGCGTGGCGTCCTGGAGGGCGGAGCTTTAGTGGTGATCCGGCTGCTGGCCGCTCGCCATCCTCAGAAACCGGACATCGATGACGTCATCCGCGGCGTCTGCGTTCAGATCTGTTCGGCTTGTGGTTTGGCTCCGCCCTCGCCGCTGACGGGGAACTCCCACCTGGAGCTGACGCGGTTTTTCAAGAACGTGCTCGCCGACGTGTCCCGGCGAGGGAACACGTTGCTCATCGTCCTGGACGCCGTGGAGCAGCTCTCAGACTGCCATCATGCCCACAAACTCTACTGGCTGCCCGCCGTTCTCCCGCCAAACGTCCACCTGGTGCTCGCCGTGGACACCAACAGCGCCGCGTTCGCCAACATGCGGCTGCAGCTGGAGTCTTTGGGGAATTTCTTCGAGGTGACGCGTTTGTCTCGTGACGAGGGGAAACAGGTGATGGACTCGTACCTGCGGGCGTCACGGCGAACCGTGACCACGCAGCAGAGCGACGCCGCGCTGCAGGCGTTCGACTCCACCGGCTCGCCGCTTCACCTCAAACTGATTCTGTCCGCCGCCAAACGCTGGACGTCCTTCACGCCACTGACGCACACACACCTGGGCGCCAACACACAGGAAATGATGTCACAGCTTCTACACGTGCTGGAGGAGAAACACGGGAAGGAGCTTGTGGGCGGAGCCTTGTCGTACATCACTCTGGCGAGGTGAGTTGTGAGTTTTTAAGGGTCGAAAGGAATCGAACGCCGCATGAACGGGTGTTTCTCCTCAGGGAGGGTCTGCTGGAGTCTGAGCTGCGTGATGTCATGTCCTTGGATGATGATGTCATCGCCGAGGTTTACCGCCACTCCCTGCCTCCGACGCCGTCGTTGATCCGGCTGCCCCCGCTCCTGTGGGCGCGGCTGAAACGGGACCTGGAGGATCAGCTGGAGGAGCGGTGGACGGGACGGGTGGCGTTCATCACCTTCAACAACAGGTACAGGAACGTGTCACTGATGGCGTGTGAGGTCAGAGGTCAAAGGTTGAGTGACACGTGTGTGTGTGTGTGTGTGTGTGTGCAGGCGTCTCTGCGCGGCGGTTCAGGCTCGGTATCTGACGTCAGAGCGAAAGGGGCGGTGCCTAAGGATCCTCGGCGAGTACTTCCTGGGTCGTTGGGCGGGGAAACTGAAGCCGGTGGCTCTGCCGGGTTTGACGCTTCTCCTGTCGGACAGAAAGGTGAATCCTCTGACGACATTTTCAAAAGTTCTTTGAAAATGGATAAAAACATATTTCTGAGAGAAGAATTATGTTTTCTAACAGATTTCAGTAGTTGACCAACATTTCAAAGTTTTTAGGTTCATTATTTTTTAGTATTTTTAATTTGAGCACCCAAAAATGTCAGGTGGTGCAACCAAATATATGAAAATATGTTTATATGTTCCTGTTATTTTTTCTGTGTGAAATTATTGGCAAGTATCTCTCAAGTGTCTGTAGTGACTCATACATTTTCATTTTGTGTGTTTCATTTCTTTTATTTGTGAATAAGATAAATAATTTGATGTTAAAATAACATTTCACATTATTACATTGGTTGTTCCACCTGACATGGAAATTGTTCCAGTCACCAATGAAGTGAAAAAACCTTTTTTATCAGTATTTCAGAGAAATCTACAAACTTTTCCACTTGGTCACAAATGTCATTTGGGCTCCTCTGGCTGATGCAGTTTCCTGTTTCCTGTTTTATTCTCTTCACTTTAAAATAAAAGTCTAATGTTACGGTTGCACCACCCTGACATTTGACAAGGTGAAAATTACGGGACAAAAGTTTTTGACATTTCTCAACAGCTTTAAAATTCTTTTTATTTGCAAAGAATGTTTCATTTAAAAAGGTTCAAGCATAAAATAATGCCACTGTATTTTTAATTTCCATTTACAATAACTGACATTCAATTTTTAGAGTTTAATTACTGTGGATACTTGTCAGGACGGTTGCACCACCTGACATTTTGGGGGTTTGAGGAACCAAAACACAAAAAAACATGTTATATTTTAATAGTTTAAAGATGTGTTCAAATAACACAGGTTTCATAGAATAAAGAAATACATGTGATGAAATACTCAATTCATGATGGAAGGAAATATAACACTCAGACACAAAAAAGGGGACGTCACGTCATTGACTCATATCCTCTTATTATCAAATCCAACATGTTGAGGACGAAGCATGTAAGGTACAAATGTTACACCTACAACCCACAAAACCTTCAAAATCTTTGACCCAGTGGGCCCTGAGATTTCTTAATTTCATTCTTGCTCCTCAGAGGATGATCCCTGGTTACGATCTTAACCAAACAGTGTTGTTTCTATAGTACACCACAGGGAAAAATCTTAAATGAACAGACCAGCTGTTAGCCAAACCAAAATAAGAAGAAACTCAGTACAAGAAGCTTTGAACCAAAACTTGGACACAAGAAACTGAAAATAAAAGGCAAAAAAAAATCAAACAGAAACCAGATCCATAAGCGTAATACCAAAATCTTAGAATCAGAAACTAGAAATTAAAAACTAGACGCTCAAAAAAACTTTAAAACTTTCAACCAAAAGCTTAAAAACAGAAATGAAAAAAACCAAAAAACTTAAAAATCCAAACCAGAAACTTAAAATGAAGAAACAAGAACCTAAGAGCTAGATTATTTTATTCAAACTAGAAACCAAAAATTAGAAAATTAAAACCAAACTAGAAAACAAATTTAGAAACTTAAAAACCAGATGAATAAATAAATAAATGAAACCAGGAGCTGAAAACCAGAAACCAAGATGAGACTCTAAAACCAAAAAAGAAGAACTTAAAACCAGAAACAAAAACTTAAATCCACAAAAAACAAGAAACTAAAAACAGAAACTCAAAACAAAAACCAGAAACTGTACTTAACAGACTAAAAAACGAAAATCAGAAACTTAAAACTAGAATCAGAACCAGAACCTGTGAACGTGTCTGTGTCTCTGACTCCTCCCCTTCATGTATCCGACTCCTCCCCCTAGACCAGAAAATCCAGATCTAATGAGCTGGCAGCTGTTAAACACCTTAATCTGATCGTGGATTAAAGCAGGAAGCTCCCCAGAGGATGAACCTGTGGCTGGTTGTGTTTGGAAAATGTGATAAAGCAGATTTTCTTTGGCAGCAGGACAAACAGTCAGGTTGTCTAAGCTTCCTCTGAGGTGTTTTCTGATTGGCCGTCTGGTGTCCCAGGTCCCGCCCCAGCCGCTGTGGTTCGCTCCAGGATTGGTTAACGTCAGGAAGCTGCAGGAGCTGCCCTATCACCTGCTGCACGCCGGGCTGTGGGAGGAGCTACGGCAGGAAGTCATCGGTGAGCTGAGGACAGGATGGAAGCACTTCCTGTTGGTTCGTTTCCGACTGTTTGTGGTTTTTCCTCAGGCCGCGCTGAGTGGCTGTTCTGTAAGAGCCGGGTCTGCGGGGTCGCCGCCGTCATCCAGGACCTGGACCAGTGCGCCAGGTACATGGACTGCACTGAGACCGGCCTGATCCGGGACACGCTGGAGCTCATCAAACCCAGTCTGGACTTCCTGCAGGGTCACATGGGTGAGTCGCTCCGTCCTGCAGGTTTACCACTCTGACAAACTTAATCCAGCGTTTAAACGGCGTCTAAACGGCGTTCAAACGGCGTTCAAACGGCGTTCAAACGGCGTGCTCTGATTCTCTCCCGGGTCGTAGACATGTCCCTGTTCTACACCCAGCTGTTAGCCAGACTCTGCTCCTTAGCCAAGCCGTTCCCTGCTGTGATTGGCCGGCTGTGCAGCCAATGTGAGGAGTGGTTACTGACGTGTCCGGAGCCCGTTCTGGTCCCTAAGTGCAGTTTCCTGCAGCAGCCAGGGGGGGCGCTGCAGCACACGCTGAGCGGACTACAGGGAGGTGAGGAACCATGGGATCCAACGATGATGAAGGATTGAAGATGTCGTTCTCACCTGTGAGTGTTTCTTCAGGTGTTCTCTGTGTGGACGCCAGCGCGGAGGCGGAGCTTCTAGTCGCGGGTTATGACGACGGCGTGGTGGCGGTTTGGAGCCTCACGGACCAGCAGCTCATCCACGCCCTGCAGGGTCACACAGGTGAGTGTGAGAGCGACACGCGCTGGTTAACACCTGTCAGAGTCGTTGACTGTGACGTGTCTCCTTCAGGCGCCGTCCTGTCCGTCAAGGTGCTGGAAAGCTCCGCCCACTGCCTCTCATTGGCTGCTGATGGCTCTCTGAGGAGGTGGAGCTTAACGAATGGGAAACAGCTGCTCTGCATCCAGGAGGCGGTGCCTATAGACTCCACCCCCTCATCGGCGCACCTCCACCTGTCCAAACAGCTGATGTTTGTTTACACCGACAGTCAGGTGATCCAAACACGAAACTGTGATTTATATGTTTTAACGTTCTTTAGAATTTTATCATTAAGTAATCCCAGTATTTTAAGAGTAAATATTTCTGTATTTTCAGTATTTTTTCATTGTAAGTATTTTAATTTTTCAGTGTCAAAGCAATTTGTTTTCTATTTTTCTTTTTCTGGTTTTGGTATTTTTCGGCAACACTGAACTTCGTGCTGTTTTTGTATCTTTGTCTACAGTTGTTTGCGTTGTTTACTGCTCCATGTGACTTTAATTTGTCCCTCGGGGTTAGATAAAGTTGTTGGAATTTCAAATTCACTTGGAATAGAGTCTATATCAGCCGTTCCCAACCTGTGGGCTGCGACCCGCCGGCGGGCCGTGAAAGTATTTCGAATGGGCCGCCAAATTCCCCCAAAAAAGTCTGGTCCAAGTGAAGTGTAAATACAAGATTCAAATAAACAGAATAATGTTAAGAATGTTAAACTCAGCCATGTTTAAAGGAAATTAACAATGTTCAGATATTCATATATAAAAATAGTCCTTTAAGAAGGTGTGTTACAGCCAAATAGGTAACATGACCTATAACTTAACAATGAATTGTAACAAGTTGTTACATTTTGGGGAAAAGTTTTGATGTTTTGGGCTCAGCATCTGTTATAATCAGGGGTGAAAGGAGAGTTAAATTCTTGCTGGTTCTAAACCTTCAAGTCCATTTCTGCCAGTTCAAAAAAAAGAATTAAAATTTTGCTTTTTTGCCCCTATAGTCTGTAAATTTTGAGATAAAACGTCAAAATTCTTACTTAAAAAGTCAAAATTTGAGATGGAATATCAGATTTTTTAGATAAAAAGCTGAAATCAAGAGGAAAAAAAGTCAAAATCTCAGGTCAGAAAGTTAAAAATTTGAAACAGGATCAAAATTTGAGATAGAGTTTAACATTTTTTAGATAGAATATCAGAACTTTGAGATGAGAAGTTGAAATCATGAGGGAGAAAGTCAAAATTTTTAGATAAAAAGTGAAAAATTGGACAAGATATCAAAATTTGAGATAAAAACCAAAACAATGAATTAAAAAGGTAAAATTTTGAGATAAGATACCAGAATCCTTAGATAAAAAGTTGAAATCACCACTGGTCATATTATTGAAAAGTTATTACATTTTGGGTTTATTACTTTTTTTTAATCACATTTTGGGTTGCTGTTACATTTCAGGTCATTGTTACGAATAACAAGGCATTTTATATAAACAAAGTAATTGTTTTATTACCATTTTATTGACTTAATTCTTGTTGTTGTTTTTATGTGACTGACTGTATTGGCTGACTATGACACATGTGCTGCTGTCTTGACCAGGACTCCCTTATAAAAGAGATTTTTTTTTTTATCTCAATGGGAAAACTCCTGGTAAAATAAAGGTTCAATAAAAAAAATAAAAAATATCCTCCGTACTTATTGGGTCAAAGATGGGCCCCAACATTTTTGAGACTTAAATGTGGGCCCTGAGTTGGAAAAGGTTGGGAATCACTGATCTATATCCTGTTCAGGAAAATAAAAAAGTCACCATGGTAGTGGCTACTTCTTGCTGTTTTTGCCACGTTTCACTTCTTAGTTTGTTTCTCTTACAAAAGTTAATTTTTGCCACTTTTTTCACCATTTTTGCTTCTTTCTGAAAATTTTAAAGTTTCCCCCAAAATTTTTTAGCTTAATTTTGTTGCTTTTTTTGCCACTTTTTAACTATCTTTTTGGAACTTTCTCACTATTTTCCAAGTTTACTCCCAATTTTCTTCCTAACTTTTGTCGTTTTTGCCAATTTTTGGACCAATTTTTGATTATTTCCAGGTTTTATCCCAATTTAAAGCCAATTTTTGTTGCTTTAAGGCCATTTTAGTCACTTTTGACTCTTTTTTTTTTTCCATTTCTTAACTATTTTTTCCCACATATTGACTATTTTCCATATTTTCTCCCAATTTAATTACCATTTTTTATTCCTTTGAACCATTTTTACCACCTTAAACTTACTTTAATTGCTACTTCTTGCTGCTTTTCACTTCTTAGTTTGTTTCTCTTACAAAAGTTATTTTTTTTTTCTCTTTTTTCACCATTTTTGCTTCTTTCTGAATTTTTTTTTTTTAAATTTCCTCCAAAATTTTCTTTCAAATTTCTGTTGCTTTTTGTCCATTTTAGTCTTTTTCTTTTGCTACATGTAAACCATTTTCCATATTTTCTCCCAATATAATTACCATTTTTTTCATGCCTTTGAACCATTTTTACCACCTTAAACTTACTTTGATAAACTTAATTTAAAGTTTTCTCCCATTTTGACACTTTTCATTGTTTTTGCCAATTTTGGATCATTTTTTGAGTATTTCCAGGTTTTATCCCAATTTAAAGCCAATTTTTATTGCTTTTTTGCCATTTTTACTTCCTCAAACTAAGTTTTATTTCTCCTCTTTGCTGTTTTTGCCTCTTTTCTCCACTTGTATAGTTTCTTTTGTAAAGGTAGTTTTTAACAGTTGGTCTCTTTGGTTGAGTAACTGGCCAATCTGTATTTGTAACACAGCTTTAATAACATAGATTAAAACTAACACTGAAAAAAAAAGAGAAATTTGTGACGTCAAAATGGGGTCAGAGCCCAAAAAGGTTGGGAAACACTGGAGGAAGAAGAAACTATTTTTTAAAGTCTCTATGAAGCCTTTTTGAAACATCACTTCATCATTTCAGAGGTTTGAAGACGTGTAAAGGTGAATTCTAATCAGTGAGGATAATGTTTATGTTTGTGTTTATGTTGTTGTTTTGATGTGTTCTCTCTCAGGTGAAGGTGTGGAGGCTGGACGGCTCCGACCTCAGCAGCATCAGTGAGGACGGCTCCATGGTTCTTGGCGTCCTCCAGGACTCTGTGGTCTCCCTGTTCGGGTCTGGATGGATCCGGATCTTTAGTCCCGTGAACCAGACTCAGACTCTGGAGACTCGGCTGGAAACTTCAGCGGGAAACGTGACCGCTGTGAAATCTGTGACGCTGCCGAGACGAGGGAAAGTGTTCCTGGTTTCCAGAGAAGGATTCCTCCATCAGGTTCAGACTTTAGAGTTTGTTCCTGAGAAATTTATCGGAGTTTATCTGGATAAAATCAGCGTTTAGAAAGTTTCAAATCAGTCGTTTTATAAAGGTTAAAAGTTACCCTGGCTACCAGAAGGTCATTTTCCTAAATGATCAGTGTTTTTTGTTGATCTTGAGGAAGTCTTGAGAAATCTTGGATTCTTGAGGAAGATTCCTGACACTGACAAGTTAAAATCTGTCGTCAGGTGATGACTGATGTGTTGTTTTGTTTTGTTTTATTGACTGAAGTAGTTCAACGTTATACGGCTTTGAGTTGTTTGGAATCTTGAGGAAGATTCCTAACTCTGAGGATAAAAGGAAAAGTTCCAGAATGTTGTTAAGAACGCTCCGGAATGTCGTCCAGGGACAGTTTAGAAGATAAAGGGAAAAATTCCGGAATGTTGTTTTTACCAGCGACACAAGAACGACAATAAAATCTCTCAAAATATCTTAGTTTGTATAAAATTTGAAAAAATATTTTCACCTGTAGGCCGCCATTGTTGTTTACGCCGCAATAACGTCTGGGTAGTGATGTCATATGGTTGCACCGGGCTGGATCTCATACAGGATCATATAAGTCCTGGAGCGGACTTCAGTGGTTTCCAGAGGAAGTTTTGTGGGTTTGTGTTGGAAAATAGTCGGCACAGCATTTGGCTTTAGTCTCCGTTTATAATGACCCACACCTGTCAGCTCTTTCATCAGCATGGGCCGGCTAAATGCAGCAAATGCTTCTGGGGAGAAGTGGCCAGAACATAGCCGCGGCTCCATGGGAAGTTGTTTACGCCCACAAGCCATTTCCCACAACTTCCTTCTTTTCTTGTCTTTTGGGAAGCTGTGCAGACTAACATCAGTCTCCTTGTTTCCTTTGGACTGAAAAGTGCACCCAAAAGCAGCCACATGTGGCATTATTATGTTTTTTTCCCTCCTCAAACCTCGTGACTTACAGCGACTAGTAGTGAGGAAATGGCCAAATCCAGATGCTCGGCACCAAACAACCAATCTACGTCATCAACCCAGAATGCATTGCTGCAGTAAAACAATGGCTGAAGGATAGAAACTGTGTTTTAAACTGTATTTTTTTAAAGAAAAACCAATTTGTTATGTCTTTAACAACAAATTCTAGTTTGAGACAAACATTTAAGCAGATTCATGTCTGTTAGTCCTTACAGTCGGGGTTCCTTTAAAGCAGGGGTTCCCAAACTTTTCCGCCTGTGACCCCCAACATGGCAGCGTTAGAGACTGGCAACCCCCTGCTGTGGTACAACATGAATGGGCCAATCCAAAAACAGACAAAATCAAACAAAAACCCCCAAGTATACTTAATTTAACTGACCAGTAGAAAATTTACCGACTAATGTGCACTTTGCTGTGTTCACTGCATCAAACTTCGACAAAGAAATGTGAAAAACGGACAAAAAAAAATCTTAGCATAGTTTTACAATATCTTTAACCCCTATTTTTGCTTTTATTCTCACAATATTGGATAAAATTGTTCATAGTTTTTTGGGACACATTCCACGACCCCCTATCAATGTCTCGCGACCCCCCAAAGGGTCCCAATCCCCACTTTGGGAACCACTGCTTTAAAGGGTTGAAATCCTCTTGTTTCTGTGCGGTTGTTTGTGCTGAGCTGTTGATGCATCAGTCAGAGTGAACCAGCAGGGGGCAGCAAAGCTCCACATGATGATTTTTACTTCCTGTCTGCAGATTTGTGGATCTGGGAAAAACTCAGCGTCTGAGTTTCCTCTGGTTCCTTCTTTGCTTTCTGTCTCTGAGGAAGAGAAGATTCTGACGGCAGGTAAACAAAAGTCTGAGTGTCCTCTTTAAAACTGTGAAACTCTGAACGTCAGGAACGGTGATGAGTTGTCTGGGTTTTGTGGATCCTTTCCTCCAGGTTCTGATCGGACTCTGAGTCTGTTCCACATCCACAGAGACTCCGTGGATCGGTTCCTGGAGCTTCGTCACGACGACTTCGTTTTATCCTCCTGCATCTCGTCAGACTGTCGACTTCTCGCCTCCGGAGCCGCCGACCAACTTATACGAGTACGAACCAAAACCTGAGAGGCAGAAACAAAAACACGAACCAAGAACCAGGAGCCCGAGACAAAACACAAGAAAACAGAACCGAGAAACCAGACACTAAAAACTAGAAATAAAACACTGAAAAAATGAAAAATCACAAACTTAAAATCAGAACCTAAAAAAAACGTTAACCAGAACAACGAAAGAAAAAGAAATTAGGAAAATAAACCAGAAACCAAAGCCAGAAACTTAACAATGAACTTAAAAACAAGAAATTAAAAACCTAACACCAGTAAAAAGACTGGAGACCAAAAAACCAAAAACTACAAACCACCTGACAAAAAAACAAAATCAAAAACAGAATTCAAGAAACTTAAAACCAAAATAACAAGAAACTCAGTACAAGAAGCTTTGAACCAGAACTTGGACACAAGAATAAATCAAACAGAAACCAGATCCATAAGCGTAATACCAAAATCTTTGAATCAGAAACTAGAAATTAAAAACTAGACGCTCAAAAAAACTTAAAAACTTTGAACCAAAAGCTGAAAAACAGAAATGAAAAAAACAAAGACCAAAAAACTTTAAAACTTAAAAATCCAATCCAGAAACTAAAAATGAAGAAACAAGAACCTAAGAGCTAGAATATTTTATTCAAACTAGAAACCAAAAATTAGAAAATTAAAACCAAACTAGAAAACAAATTTAGAAACTTAAAAACCAGATGAATAAATAAATAAATGAAACCAGGAGCTGAAAACCAGAAACCAAGATGAGACTCTAAAACCCAAAAAACAAGAACTTAAAACTCAAAACAAAAACAAGAAACTGAATAAAAAAAGACTAAAAAACGTAAAAATCAGAAACTTAAAGCTAGAATCAGAACCAGAACCTCTAAATGTGTCTGTGTCTCTGACTCCTCCCCTCATGTTTCTGACTCCTCCCCCTCATGACTTGGACTCCTCCCCCTCAGGACTCTGACTCCTCCCCCTCATGCACCTGACTCCTTCCCCTCATGTCTCTAGCTCCCCCCCCTCATGTTTCGGACTCCTCCCCCTTAATGACTCTGACTCCTCCCCCTAATGCTCTGACTACTCCCCTTACGACTCTGACTCCTCCCCTTCGTGTCTCTGACTCCCTCTCCTCATGTGTCTGACTCCCCCCACGAGTGTCTTGACTCCTCCCCTCATGACTCTAACTCCTCCCCCTTTTGACTCTAACCCCTCCCCCTTGTCTCTGACTCCAGCCCCTCATGTTTATTGACTCCTCCCCCATGTGTCTTTGACTCCTCATGTCTCTAACCCCTCCCCCTCATGACTCTGACTCCTCCCCCTCGTGTCTCTGACTCCTCCCCCTCATGACTCTGACTCCTCCCCCTCATGTCTCTGACTCCTCCCCCATGTGTCTTTGACTCCTCCCCCTTGTGTCTCTGTCAGATCTGGTCGGTGACCACGGGTGCCTTGTTGGACGTCCTCTGCGGTTCAGACGCCGCCGTCACGTCCGTGATGCTCCTGAAAGGTTTCGTGGTTTCAGCGTCAGCGTCCAACGCCAACATCCACCTGTGGAGTCTGAAATACGATGAACGCCACAAACCGACCGCCCACATCCCCTCAGGCTGCGCCCACGCCGCCATCACGAAGGACGCCGATCGAGTTTTCTACGTGAGACAGCAGAGTCAGACGGAGGTGGTGAGCTGGAACAACCAATCAGGTGAGAGCTCAGACTTTAGATCCAATCAGAAGTCAGGTTCTTCTCTGACGCCGCCGCTCGCCGTCTCTCTCCAGGCTCGCCGTCGGAGCGCTACGCCGTCTCCGCCCAGGTCTGCTGCCTGGAAGTGGCTCAGCACAAACGCCTGCTCTTCTGCGGTTTGGTGACGGGCACCGTCCTCATCTACCCGCTCGCTCTGCCCCAGGAGACGCTCTGCATCCCGCCGCCGGAGAGCCTCAGCCGCGTGCTCTGCCTCGCCGTGGGCGCCAAGGAGAAGCAGATGGCGGTGGCGTACGAGGACTCGGTGTGTCTGTTCGAGATCACGACCCGCGACAGCTTCCCCACGGTGGAGGGGCCTCTGCGGGGGGTCGCCCTGTCCCTGCTCCACGCCCCGCTGTCCGCCATGGCGCTGCTGGGCGACCTCCGGCTGCTCTACGGGACGAGCTGCGGCGAGGTCAAGCTGCACGACTTCGGCGGCGGCGGCGGGAGCGTGAACCTGGAGGCTCATCGCAGCAGAGTGACGTGTGTGACGGCGAGTAACTGGGGGACGCACGCGCTGGTGGGGTCGGAGGACGCCGTCCAGAGGCTGTGGGCGCTGAACCCGCTGGTCCTGGATCACGCCATGGAGTACAAGGTCAGAGGTCAACCTGAGGTTTGATGACATCACACACGTCGGCGCCCCTTCACTCGTCTCTGTGTTTTATCCGTGTTCAGGGTTATTTCTTCGAGGGCGTCCTCTGCGCCGCTTTCTCAGAAAACGACAAGTTCGTCTTCACCGGATCTCAGGACCGAACCGTCAGAGTCTGGGACGTCACCTCAGGTACGAACCGACCAATCAGAGGAGAGGAGAGAGAAAACTCCAGGATGTTAGTGTAAACCGCCAAAAACTCACATTTCCTACAATAATTCAAGTCACTGAACTCATCCTGACAATATGACAGTACAATAAAAACCTGACTGGAGACGCTCCGATGTCCCACCGTTCAAACAGACACTGAACTAACCATGGGCGCTCCAGTTTCCCACAAATATGACGGACACTGAACTTATCACAGATACTGTCTTGTTCCACTATTTTAACAAAGACTGAACTGACTGTAGGCGCTCAAATTTCCTGAAACTTTGACTGACATTAAACTCACCATAGACACTCTAACATCCTATTATTTTAACTGACATTGAACTTACCATAAGTGAATTTCCCAGAACTGTCCTGGACATTGAACTAACCACGGACACTGTGTTGCCCCACTACTTTAACAGACATTGAACACACCAGAGACCCTCTAATTTCGCACTTTTTTAACAGTCTTTGAAGTCAACTCTGACATATCAATGTCCTACCTCAGTAAAAGACGTTGAACGCACCACACATAAAGACTCCAATGTCCCACTATCTTGACAAACATTGAACCTACCATTGATGCAACAGTTTCTGACTTTTATTGAGGACATTGAACCCACCATAGAAGCTTGAAATTCCCACATTAAACAAACCACTTAACCAAACACTGATGCTCAACTGTCCTGCTTCTTTTGAGGACAGTAAACCCATCACAGATATGAAACGTCCGATTTTTATAGCTGGCCGTAAACTCAACACAAACACTTAATTTTCCCATTTATATTTGGACATTAAACCAACCACAAAGATTTAAATGTTTCCAACACTTTAATGTCCCACTGGTCCCACAGTCATTGAACTATCCACTGATGCTTGACACAGTATTTTAAGAGACACTGATGCTCATATTTCCAACTATCACCATAGACAATGAACACACCATGGACACTTTAATGTCCTGTTCTGGTTTAAGACACTAAACGCACCACAGACTGGACAGCAGATTTTGATAATGAAGCTCATCTCTCCCACACTCATCACAGACCTTAAACTAAACAGAGAAGCTCAGTGTCCCACAGGCAGTGAAGTAACCATCTGAGGGATTATGGGAAATGTAGTTTGTTGGTGTCTCTCCCGTCTCCACCTGTCAGGTGACCTCCTCTTCGTGCAGTTCGTCTACTCGCCCGTGGTCAGGATGGTGACGTACAGGAACGGCTTCGTGGCGTTGACTCAGCAGGGCGCCATCATCAGGGAAGTGTTTCGCTGTCCGGACCACGTCAGTCCGGACTGGAACCCCCTGAGGAACGTGAAGGCCCAGTACCGGGTCACCTCCAGGGACAAGAACCGGGACGGACCCCAGAACTCTGTGTCCGACCTGCAGGACTTTAACCCCGCCCAGTTTAACCTGAACCTCGTGAGCATGCTCAAAGCCAAACCCTCCACTTCCTGTCTCATCCTGTAGGGGGCGGACTTAGAGGACAACGAACGTCTTATTTACGATTCACCGCTTTCTTTCACCCAAAGATTCACACGCTTTGTTTTTCTGTAGCGCCCCCTGTAGGTCAGAAGAAAAGACATTTAAATATATTTAAATAAAAAAAAGTTTTATTTTATAGAAACTTAAACTCTCACAGACGTGTCAGTGCGAGGACAGAGTTCAGGTTATGGACCTTAAAAAAGCGACTTGACAGACGCCGAAATAAACCAACAAGTCATCAAGCCCCTCCCCCTACCTGCTGTCCAGAGCCAGGTGTGTCCCTCAGGTGAGTCCAGTTCACAGCAGAACAGGTTCTTTGGCTTTGAAGCAGAAACTCAAAGTTTTGTAAAGTTCAAAAACTCTTGTGTTTGAAAAGTTTCCTTTCACCATTTTTCCTCTAATCTAAAAATCCAGAGATCAGAGCGATGCAGGAAGCTGATTGGTCAAGAGAACTGTCATCATGTAAAATTTTGAAATTAAACATCAAAGGCAGAATTCAAAGATCAAAGACAGAACTTACAAATCAAAGGAACAATTCACAAATCAAAGGAAATTTAGAAGATCAAAGGAAGACTTTAAAGATCAAAGGCACAATCGAAGACCATAAGGACTTTAAAGATCAGAGGTGGAATTTAAAGATCAAAGTAAAAACTTAGAAATCAAAGGTAAAGTAAAAAATCAAAGGCAGAATACAAAGATCAAAGGTAAAATTCAAAGATCGAAGTCAGAACTTACAAATCAAGGGAACAATTCACAAGTCAAAGGAAATTTAGAAGATCAAAGGTAAAATTTGAAGATCATATAAAGAATTCAAAGATGAAAGATAGAATATAAGATTAAAGGCAGAATCGAAGACTGTACAGAATTCAAAGATCAAAGTAAAAACTTAGAAATCAAAGGCAGGATTTAGAAGATCAAAGGAAGACTTTGAAGATCAAAGGCAGAGATCTGCTGCCAATAATCTTTGAATTGCAAAACAAAAGTCGAAATTCTTTTATGAAATACATTTCTATCTCCACTCCCTCTCTTCTACTAATTTCTCCTCTTTTTATTTCGCTTGAAAACTGATTAAAATTATTCTGATTGAATAACCTTCTTGATGTAAATTAATATGATAAAGACAAATTTCACTGATAGAAACATTTATTTAACCTGATTTGTGTTTTAGAGTTTGTCCCGTCTATGATCTGGAACCTAAACCTTCAGCTGAAGTCGTTTTTCTTTAAAAAGTGATCGAACTCTTTGTCTCTGAGTCTGTGTTTGAGTTTACGGTTTGTTCCAGCTGAGAGGAAACATGAAGGATCATAAAGAGCGAGACGCTCACTTCCTGTTATGACTCTGAGTTAAACATTGACAGAGCTGAGCTGATGAGCTCGTGCTTCACCTGTAAACCTGTCGTCAGTCACAGTTTCTCCTCAAACAGAGAACGTCTTCTTCTTCTTCTGGTGAAGTTTTTTTAATCTTTGTTCTGTTTTTGGCTCAGATCAGCGATGGAGAAACTCTGTGCGCTCACTTCCTGTTTGTTACTGAGTGTCGCAGCGTCTTCGGCTCAGAAAGGTACGAACGAAAACACCTGAAGCAGCGTCAGTGACAAAAAGAGGGTCTAAAAACGTGTTTTTAAAAAGTTCTTTGAAAATAGATAAAAACATATTTCTGAGAGAAGAATTATGTTTTCTAACAGATTTCAGTAGTTGACCAACATTTCAAAGTTTTTAGGTTCATTATTTTTTAGTATTTTTAATTTGAGCACCCAAAAATGTCAGGTGGTGCAACCAAATATATGAAAATATATTTATATGTTCCTGTTATTTTT
>RPOG01003783.1:30682-50434 GCA_008086565.1 Thalassoma bifasciatum | reverse complement strand
ATGTTAAATGCAACATACTTCATACTACAAACTACATTTTTCAAATCACGTACAAAAACAACCTTCAACACGCTACATACTCCACACAACATACTTTATACCACGTGCCACATAATGCATACTTCATACCACATTCTGCATAAAACGTAGTACATATGGCATTCTACATACTTCATACCACATACGACATACAACATGCAAACTACTTCATTCAAAGAATGGCATGCAACATACTACAATTCTCACAATGGATAATACATACAACGTACTACTTACAACACACTACATTCTACATATCATATAGAACATGTGACAGTAGAATATAGTACACATACTGACCTCTTACTACTGTCACATGTAGTATGTAGTATGTTATAGACTCTGGATGTTATTGTTTCTCCACAGAAACTCACCTGTACCTGTAAGGTCAAAGGTCACCACCTGCTGACCTCAGCATGGCTCTGATCTCTCTGGACGACCTCGAGGGATTGGACGACGAACAGCTGGACGATGACATCACCGACAACCCCGAGCCAATGGAAGAGGACGATCGTCTGCTGAGACACTGGCAGGCTGTGGCCAGTACACACCAGGTGTCTGTACCTGCAGGTGAGGGGGCGGGGCCAGTACACACCAGGTGTCTGTACCTGCAGGTGAGGGGGCAGGGCCAGTACACACCAGGTGTCTGTACCTGCAGGTGAGGGGGCGGGGCCAGTACACACCAGGTGTCTGTACCTGCAGGTGAGGGGGCGGGTCCAGTACACACCAGATGTCTGTACCTGCAGGTGAGGGGACGTGGTTACTACACACCAGGTGTCTGNCCCCGGTTCAGATGGGGGAGGTGCAGTACGAGGAGCGGGTGTATCCTGCGGGGAACTGGGCGTGTGTGACTCGTGGCGAGAAACTTTATGAGCAGAGCATCTCGATGGCGTTTATGAAGCTGATGAGGTTCATCTGCAAAGACAACTCTAAAGGTCAGGCCACGCCCACTCACCAAAGCCACGCCCACTTCAACCCCACTCATTAGAGTATAAAAATCTTCAGGAGTTTTTCAAACCTCCTTCTACTTCGGCTGAAATTCAGTTTGTGAAAACCTGCAGGTCGGTACCTGGGGATGACGGTTCCCGTGGTCAGTCACATCCACATGATGGAGGACGGGAAAACCTTCCAGAAAGACGTCCTGACGGCGTTCTACCTCCCCGCCGAGTTCCAGTCCGACCCCCCCCAACCCTCAGACCCTGACATCGCCATCATCCACCGGGAACCGTTCAGGGTCATCGCCAGGTGAGTGTGACATCATCGTGAGGTCGGAAATCCTGACTGTCCCTGAATGCAGCGTATAAACCACACTCTGCTCTCTGATTGGCTGACACTGCTCTGACTCTGTTCTACTCTCTGATTGGCTGACACTGCTCTGACTCTGTTCTACTCTCTGATTGGCTGACACTGCTCTGACTCTTTTCTGCTCTCTGATTGGCTGACACTGCTCTGACTCTGTTCTACTCTCTGATTGGCTGACACTGTTCTGCTCTCTGATTGGCTGACACTGCTCTGACACTGTTCTGCTCACTGATTGGCTGACACTGCTCTAACACTGTTCTGCTCTCTGATTGGCTGACACTGCTCTGACACTCTTCTGCTCTCTGATTGGCTGACACTGCTCTGACACTGTTCTGCTCTCTGATTGGCTGACACTGCTCTGACTCTGTTCTGCTCTCTGATTGGCCGACACTGTTCTCACTCTGTTCTGCTCTCTGATTGGCTAACAGGCCGTTCTTCGGGACGACCACAGAGGAGACGGTGACGCGTCAGACTGAGGCATTGTGGGAGTTGGTTGGCGGGAGCGATGACCTGAGGAGGGAGGACTTCATGGTCGCCGTGTACGAGAACCCCAGCGTCCCTCGCCGCCGCAACGAGATCTGGTTTATCCGGCGCCACCTGTAAATGATTCCCATCATGCTTTGCTCTGCTCGCCATCACACACCTTCAGCATGAACTATAGACCAATCACAGCAGATCCTGACTCTTAAGCTCCGCCCCCTCGCAGCTCTGTCCAATCAGGTGTTTGTGTGGTGACCAGGTGTGGTCCTGTGACTTCCTGTTGTTTAGTTCCTGATGCAGGTGCCCCCCCCCNACAGTTTAAAATGAGAAAATCTGAAACTAATTATTTCTGAACCATGACTCAGCTGTTTGATCAAAAAAGCTGACGCTGTTGTTTGTGTTGACGCCAATAATCGGCTCATTTCTGCTCATAACCTCAAACAAACACACACACACACACACATATATAGAGGTCTGTATATGTGTGTGTGAGCAGTGACATCATCACGGCGGTGGCCAGTAGCCCTGCTGTGATTGGCCGTACCGTTCATGGGCATCTCGTCGATCTGCGTGGAGTAATACTGCTCGATGTCTCTGAGGATCCTGATGTCGTCGTTCTTCACAAAGTTGATGGCCACACCTTTACGGCCGTAACGACCCGAGCGGCCGATCCTGAGAGGGGTCAGAGGTCAGGGGTCACGACAGCTGATCATGGAGGAGACTCAGAGTGTGTGTGTGTGTGTGTGTGTGTGTGTGTGTGTGTGTGTGTGTACCTGTGGATGTAGAGCTCTCTGTTGTTGGGCAGGTCGTAGTTGATGATCAGAGAAACCTGAGGGACGTCCAGACCACGAGCCCACACGTCTGTGGAGATCAGCACACGACTGCACACACACACACACACACACACACACACACACACACACACACACACACACACACACACACACACACACACATTTAAACTTTATATGTGTATTTATGCCTTGAAGGAAGTTATAAGCACACACAGAAGAAAAAACTCAACAATATTTTTGAGTGGTCGAGTGTTAGTCACATGTTTGTCATTAATGTGTCCATGTTTCATACTGTGCTTCCAAATTTTATGTACAAATTCATGTGTGGGTGAATTATTTCAGAAAATGAAATAATAATGTCACTTTCTCAGCTCAGAAACAAGTTAAAAAATATTTTTTATCCTGTTACTGGAAACACTGGTGCAAACGTCTCTTTCAGGTTTCAGTCAAATTCAAAACTTTCAAGACCTTTTTAATGCCACTTAAGACCAAAAACACATAGATACTGTCGATGTTTGGGGATCCTGCTGTATTACAACTACAATCATGGTGTTTGCAGGTGAGTCTTACCTGGCCCCTGATCTGAACTCCTTCATGATGGACTCCCTCTCTTTCTGCGGCATGTCTCCGTGCATCGAGGACACAGTGAAGTTTGCCTCCCTCATCTTCTCTGTCAGCCAGTCCACCTGAAACACACACACAGTTAGACTCCATCTCCCAGAAGGCTTTGCTGCTGCTGACAGCTGGACACTGAACCACATCTGTGAATGTGTCAATGACAAAAAGAGAGGACAAAAAGTTTTTAGGTTCATTATTTTTTAGTATTTTTTAATTTGAGCACCCAAAAATGTCAGGTGGTGCAACCAAATATATGAAAATATATTTATATGTTCCTGTTATTTTTTCTGTGTGAAATTATTGGCAAGTATCTCTCAAGTGTCTGTAGTGACTCATACATTTTCATTTTGTGTGTTCATTTCTTTTATTTGTGAATAAGATCAATAATTTGATGTTAAAATAACATTTCACATTATTACATTGGTTGTTCCACCTGACATGGAAATTGTTCCAGTCACCAATGAAGTGAAAAAACCTTTTTTATCAGTATTTCAGAGAAATCTACAAACTTTTCCACTTGGTCACAAATGTCATTTGGGCTCCTCTGGCTGATGCAGTTTCCTGTTTCCTGTTTTATTCTCTTCACTTTAAAATAAAAGTCTAATGTTACGGTTGCACCACCCTGACATTTGACAAGGTGAAAATTNGTTTTATTTAAAAAGGTTCAAGCATAAAATAATGCCACTGTATTTTTAATTTCCATTTACAATAACTGACATTCAATTTTTAGAGTTTAATTACTGTGGATACTTGTCAGGACGGTTGCACCACCTGACATTTTGGGGGTTTGAGGAACCAAAACACAAAAAAACATGTTATATTTTAATAGTTTAAAGATGTGTTCAAATAACACAGGTTTCATAGAATAAAGAAATACATGTGATGAAATACTCAATTCATGATGGAAGGAAATATTGCACTCAGACACAAAAAAAGGGACCCGTGTGTGTGTGTGGTACCTTTCTCTTGGTGTTGCAGAAGATGACGGCCTGTGTGATGGTCAGAGTGTCGTACAGGTCACACAGAGTGTCAAACTTCCACTCCTCTCTCTCCACCGCCACGAAGAACTGCTTTATCCCCTCAAGGGTCAACTCATCACTGAGGGAGGGGGGGCACAGAAAGAGGGGGGGGGTTAGATTATTTCATGTTGATCCTACATCCTCTGTTATGTATGAAAGTGTGTGTGTGTGTGTTCTCACCGTTTGACCAGGATCCTGATGGGGTCGGTCATGAACTTGTTGGTCATCTCCAGGATCTCGTGCGGCAGCGTGGCGCTGATCAGAACCACCTGAGTGGCTGGAGGAAGGTAACGGTAAACGTCGTAGATCTGCTCCTTAAACCCTGAACGCAAAAGCAAACAACAACAATTATAAACAACAATAACAACATCAAATACACTAACGACACAGGAATCATGCACAGCTGTGTGAAAAATGTGATGTCTGTGGTTCATATTTCCTGTGTCCTCTTTTCTCCCCAGAATTCAGAACTTTGTTGGAAGCCTCATATAAATAATGTGAGAACTAAAATGTCAAAAACTATTGTTATACTCTGTAAGACAAAGGATGTTCTCAACAAGAAATCTTTGTACACGCTGTATTTCTCTCTGTTACTCCCATATATGACCTGTTGTGTGGAGATATGAGGAAGCACGTATAAAACCAACTCTCAACCTATTTCTAAGTTACAAAAAAGAGCTGTCAGAATTATTAATCGCTCACATTTCCTGGAACCAACAAACGCTTCGTTCATCAATTTAAAAACCCTTCAATTTTATGATCTAGTTGAATTTAAAATTGCACAAATAATGTATAAAGCACACAATAGAGTTTTAATGATTTGAGGGGACGAGGTGTTTTCAAAAAAATGAAAAAAAAGAACTAAAATAAAGCAGAGGTGTGTTTCTGTTAAAGGTGTAAACTTATTGAATAGTTGTGACAGTGAATTAAAAATGTGTAATTCACTTTCTTCATTTAAAATCATGTTTAAAACCAAAGTAATAAGAAAATATGTCAATCAAATGTGAAGAAAACAACAACAAAATATTGGAACTTGGGTTGTGTTTGGTTGTAATATTGTTAAAGGATTTCATTGGATTATTTTTACTACTACAATATGTTTTGAAAATGTTTATCTTTTCTCCATTAAGAAAACTTATGGTGTTACTCAGACCATGTAATTAAGTTGATTAAGTTTATTTCTACATTTATTTATTTGTTTAATTTAATTTTATTTTTTGCAAAACGGGTCGGTAAAATAAGCAGAAGCTTCAGCCTACACCCTTTAATTAGCTTCAACCATTATGTGATATTTGGATCTATGATATATTTGTTGTGCGTGGTCTTTAAATGCTAATCGAATACATTTAATTGAATTGAATTCAGTTGTGCAACCACAGCCTGTGACATCACAGCAGTCTCTCTGCACGCGCTCAGTCTCACCTTTGTTCAGCATCTCGTCGGCCTCGTCCAACACCAACATCTTTATCGCTCTGGTCCTCAGACTCCTGCGGCGAATCATGTCTGCACAGAGACAAACAGAGTCGGCGTCTCATTGGCTGCTTCACTTAGAGCCCTCCACCAATCAGAGGAGGGGAACAGACTCACTCACCAAACACACGCCCGGGCGTCCCGGCGACCACGTGCTGTCCGTAGTCTAACTTCCTGATGTCCTCGCCCACGTTGGTTCCTCCGATGCAGGCGTGACACTGAACGTTCATGTAATCTCCCAGAGCCAGCAGCACCTGAACGCACCACAGAGAACCAATCAGAGACCAGAAGCTTAAAGGTGATTGGCTGAGTGTGTTTTGAGGGCGGGGCCTACCTTCTGGATTTGTCCAGCCAGCTCTCTGGTGGGGGCGAGGATCAGGGCCTGGGTCTCTCTCACCTGGAGTCAGATCAGGGTTTTAGTTCAGGTGAGTTTAATCCTTTATCATCAACACTTCACCGTCTCTGTGCGAACGCCACAAACGCCACAAACACAGCGACTCACACACACAAAGTTCCTGAGTCTGGCTCCTCTGTGTGAAACTCACCTGGATGTCCAGACACTGCAGCACGGAGACGCAGAAAGTCGCAGTTTTTCCGGTTCCAGACTGAGACCTGTCAGAGATCAGCTGTTAGACAACATTCAAGGTCGTTACATCAGCGTGATGTCACAGGTCAGGTTCTTACTGAGCGATGACGTCTCTGCCTTTGATGATCTGTTTGATCGCTCTCTGCTGGATCGCCGACGGCTTCTCGAAACCTGAGACACCAAACACACACACACACACGTCAGAGTTCACACACCTACTCTGGGATTCAGGTAAGTTAACTCAGGTTTAACTCTGGTGTTAGTTTTAGATAACTCCAGCTAACCTCTGGGACGAGGTTGAGTTAACTCTTGGATTGGGTTAAGGTAACTCGGGTTTAACTGGTGTTTGATTTAGTTAACTCATGCTAAAATCTGGTGTTAGGTTAAGTTAGCTAAGGTTTAACTCTAGGATTAGGTTTAGATAAAGCAAGTTAAACAGGAATTTGATTAAGTTAGCTCAGGTTTAACTCTGGTGTTAGGTTTTGTTAACTCAGCTTTAACTCTAGAGTAAGGTTTAGTTTACTCAGGTGTAACTCTGGGGTTAGGTTTTGTTAATGCAAGTTAAACAGGTATTTGATTCAGTTAGCTCAGGTTTATTTCTGGGGTTAGGTTTTGTTAACTTGGGTTTTCCTTCGGGGTTATGTTTAGATAACTCAGGTGTTAGGTTCAGTTTACTCAGGTTTAACTCTGGGGTTAGGTTTAGATAACTAGGGTTTTCCTATGGGGTTGGGTTTAGATAACTCAGGTTTAACCCTGAGGTTAGGTCTAGATATCTCAGGTTTAATTGGTGTTTGATTAAGTTAACTCAGACTAAACTCTGGTGTTTGGTTTAGTTAACTTAGGTTTAACTCTGGGGTTAGGTTTTGTAAATGCAAGTTAAACAAGTATTTGATTTAGTTAGCTCAGATTTAACTCTAGAGTAATGTTTAGTTTACTCAGGTTTAAATCTAGGATTAGGTTTAGATAACTAGGGTTTTCCTATGGGGTTGGGTTTAGATAACTCAGGTTTAACCCTGAGGTTAGGTCTAGATATCTCAGGTTTAATTGGTGTTTGGTTTAGTTAACTCAGGTTTAACTCTGGGGTTAGGTTTTGTTAATGCAAGTTAAACAGGTATTTGATTTAGTTAGCTCAGGTTTAACTCTGGTGTTAGGTTATGTCAACTCAGGTTTTCCTTTGGGGTTAGGTCTAGACATCTCAGGTTTAATTGGTGTTTGGTTAAGTTAACTCAGACTAAACTCCGGTGTTTGGTTTAGTTAACTCAGACTAAACTCCGGTGTTTGGTTTAAGTTAACTCAGACTAAACTCCGGTGTTTGGTTTAGTTAACTCAGACTAAACTCAAGTGTTTGGTTTAGTGAACTCAGGTTTAACACTAGGCTTTGGGTTGGTTAACTAAGGTTTAACTCTGGGGTCTGTTTGTCAACACAGGTTTAACATAGATCTGACTCTGAGCTCTGTTTGTTGAATCATTGTGAAGTTTCGCTGAAACAATGATTTGATGTTTAGCTTTAATTCACTTTAACTTAACTAAACCGTTATTACAGTAAACAAACGTGTTTGCTCCTGTTTGTCTCCTGCTGTGTACACACACATACATATGGAGCTAAAGGCTAACGTGGATGCTAACTGACCTGATTTCCAGGATTAAACTTAATAAAATTATAAACTTAAAAAAATCATGTAATCACGTCTGTCAGATCTACAGTCTCTGACATTGATAACTAATTAATCATCTTTTATCTTTTCGTTCTAAGTTTCTGATTCGTGTTTCTGAAGACGCCACAGCTAGCGTTAGCACCCTGAGCTAACCCGGAGGCCGCGCTCATCCTCGGCCTCTCGTAGTGACCCTTACCCCAAACCCTCACCCACCGTAGGCGTAGATGCCGCGGAGCAGGTCCTCTCGGAGCCCCATGGTGTCGAAGGTCGGGGTGACGTCCACCTCCTCGCTGGTCTCAAACTCCACCTTGGTCATGTCCTCCTCCCTCAGGAGCCTCTTCCTGCCCTGCGTCCCGGCGGCTGCCATCCTCTCACAGAGCTCTTTATTCGGATAAAACTCACGAAAACCTCCGGAGCTAACGGCTATCGGCTAACGCGGGGAAGAAAGAACGCCGCGTGCGCATGGACGGCGACGAACACGGGACGTGACGATGCACGTGACGTCATGGTCTCAGGTTTTCACATTAAGGCGAGAAANAAAGGTTTTTTCACTTCATTGGTGACTGGAACAATTTCCATGTCAGGTGGAACAACCAATGTAATAATGTGAAATGTTATTTTAACATCAAATTATTTATCTTATTCACAAATAAAAGAAATGAAACACACAAAATGAAAATGTATGAGTCACTACAGACACTTGAGAGATACTTGCCAATAATTTCACTCAGAAAAAATAACAGGAACATATAAATATATTTTCATATATTTGGTTGAGCCACCTGACATTTTTGGGTGCTCAAATTAAAAATACTAAAAAATAATGAACCTCAAAACTTTGAAATGTTGGTCAACTACTGAAATCTGTTAGAAAACATAATTCTTCTCTCAGAAATATGTTTTTATCCATTTTCAAAGAACTTTTTAAAAATAAGTTTTTAGACCNTTTTCACTTCATTGGTGACTGGAACAATTTCCATGTCAGGTGGAACAACCAATGTAATAATGTGAAATGTTATTTTAACATCAAATTATTTATCTTATTCACAAATAAAAGAAATGAAACACACAAAATGAAAATGTATGAGTCACTACAGACACTTGAGAGATACTTGCCAATAATTTCACTCAGAAAAAATAACAGGAACATATAAATATATTTTCATATATTTGGTTGAGCCACCTGACATTTTTGGGTGCTCAAATTAAAAATACTAAAAAATAATGAACCTCAAAACTTTGAAATGTTGGTCAACTACTGAAATCTGTTAGAAAACATAATTCTTCTCTCAGAAATATGTTTTTATCCATTTTCAAAGAACTTTTTAAATATAAGTTTTTAGACCCTCTTTTTGTCATTGACCCATATATAAAAAATAGTCCTTTAAGAAGGTGTGTTACAGCCAAATAGGTAACATGACCTGAAACTTAACAATGAATTGTAACAAGTTGTTACATTTCGGGGAAAAAGTTCTGATGTTTTGGGCTCAGCATCTGTTATATTATTGAAAAGTTATAACATTTTGGGTTGCTGTTACATTTCAGGTCATTGTTACGAATAACAAGGCATTTTATATAAACAAAGTAATTGTTTTATCATCATTTTATTGACTTAATTCTTGTCATTGTTTTTATGTGACTGACTGTATGGCTGACTATGAAACATGTGCTGCTGTCTTGGCCAGGGCTCCCTTGAAAAAGATTTTTTTTTTATCTCAATGGGAAAACTCCTGGTAAAATAAAGGTTCAATAAAAAAATAAAAACATCCTCTGTACTGATTGGGTCAAAGGTGGGCCCCAACATTTTTGAGACTTAAAAGTGGGCCCTGAGTTGGAAAAGGTTGGAAATCACTGGAATACGCTCATTTCCGCCACATCCAAACTAAAAACAAAATTTTTAAGGTTGATTTTTTTTTTTTGTTGCCCATATTAAGTTGAAAAATTAAGATGAAAAGTCAAATAAATGGAACAAAAAGTCGAAATTTCAGATGTCCAATTCTTTTGGCCATATTCAATCGAAATTTTAAGGTAAAAGTAAAATAAATGGAACAAAATGTCAAAATTTCAAAGTTTTATCCCATTCAGACTTTACCTCAGAATTGTGACTTTTATCTCCTAGTTTCAACATTTAATCTGAAAAAATAATCTTGATATAGGCCAAAAAAATGCATCTTTCCATATTTCTAACTGGCAGAAATCAGCTTCCATAACAAACTGTGTTAATGTACCTGCTTTTTTTTTTTTTTCCATTTTATTTTTCTGTTAGTAATACTGTACTTGACTTTATTTTCATTTCATCTCTTTATGGCGAGGGGGTCTCTTGTTTTGTTTGTTTGTCTCTGTGTATACTTGTATTGTTTGCAATCTTAAGGCGTCAAAAAGAAGAGGAAAAAACTGTATGATGGAAATAGTAATTAAAATCATAATGTCAATTAAATTTAATATTGGGCCAGAGTTAGATTAAAACTGGTAAAACCTAAAAAATGTTAAAAGATTGTCCTCTTTCTATCTGAATACACATTGTTTTGTTTTGTATACATTATTTAATTTCATGATGTTTATTTCTTTGATTGTGTGAAGACAGATTCATAAATTGTTGCCTCTAAAGACTCAGAATATCAGTTTCTAACACCTATAGATATATGTTTGTATATCTCCATGGTAACACCTGAACATGAGCTCACTGCTGCCCCCAGAGGACACTTGGAGAAACTGCACCAACTGTTTCTGAAGCTTCAAAGAAAACTGAGTATAGATCTGTTAACTGTGCTGAGGCCTAAGGGACTCAGGTGTGTCAGAGCTCAGGTGTGTGTCAGATCAGAATAATAAAAAAAAAGAGACATTCCTGCGATGTCAGATTAACAGTTTGGCACTTTTGTTTTTAAATCAAAAACATAAAAAAGTTACAGAATAAAAAAAATTGATACATTCATCGGACAGATACTGAAAACACACACACACACACGCACACACAGGTGAGCAGGTCACCTGAACATCAGGGTGATGACATCATCATTGTCTGATCACTTCATAACACAACAATAACAAAATAAAAGTTTAAATTCCTCCAAACATGTTCATAAACTTTGGTCTTAAAAACACATTCTTCTCCTTTTCATTTAAATTTCATTATTTTTTTTTTTTACACTGTTTGTTTACACTCTGCGGTTTGTTTACAGCTTGTTTACACTCTGCGGTTTGTTTACACTCTGATGTTGTTTATCATTTGTTTCCATGATTCTACAGAACAATAACATATAAAACAAAAGTAGGATACAAACTGAAAGGAAAGAAAAGAAAAAGTAAAGTCTGACGATGTCCAGAATGATCAAGCTGTGTGTGTGTGTGTGTGTGTGTGTGTGTGTGTGTGTGTGTGTGTGTGTGTGAGAGAGAAAAACAGCAGTTGTGTGACACAGACTCAGTCATCTTTTGATTGGTGAACATCCAGACTGACGACCTGAAGCTCAGTCAGGTTACTGCTGCTGCTCTGCTGACTGATCACCATCTGGAACACACACACACACACACACACACACACACACACACACACACACACACACACACACACACACACAGTCTTTGTTAGTTGATGAAAGTGTTCAGAGTGATGCAGATAGTGACGTTGAACCTGGAGAAGAAAAGTCTTGCTGGGTTTGATAACACTGTGTGTGTGTGTGTGTGTGTGTGTGTGTGTGTGTGTGTGTCTGTCTGTGTATGTGTGTGTGTGTGTGTGTGTGTGTGTGTCATACCGGGTGCAGCTGGACCGCAGACACAGGGATCTGAGCAGCGACTGGAGGCAGTGAGGTGAGGAACACCTGCGGGAGTGAACCTGACAGACACACCTACAGTTACTCTCAGGGTCTAAACTGTTTCTTACAGGGGAGGGTTTCCATGGTAACAGGCCGTACCTGGGTCGTGAGGCTGGGCGTGGCCTGTGGGGGGGAAGGTGTTGAGCACGGTGAGGCTGCCGTCACCCAGCGAAGGGCTGGGCGTGGCGTACATGACCGTGTGACCTCCAGGATACATCATGTGACCTGTGACTGACGAAGAGGAGGAGGAGGAGGGGACGAGCGAGGCTAGAGAGAGAGAGAGAGAGAGAGAGAGTATTACAGAGAATGTGACAAGGTGTTACAGGCTGTAATCCACCATAAAAGTTTGTTATATGGGTCAATGAGGTGACGTCCCCTTTTTTTGTGTCTGAGTGTAATATTTCCTTCCATCATGAATTGAGTATTTCATCACATGTATTTCTTTATTCTATGAAACCTGTGTTATTTGAACACATCTTTAAACTATTAACATATAACATGTTTTTTTGTGTTTTGGTTCCTCAAACCCCCAAAATGTCAGGTGGTGCAACCGTCCTGACAAGTATCCACAGTAATTAAACTCTAAAAATTGAATGTCAGTTATTGTAAATGGAAATTAAAAATACAGTGGCATTATTTTATGCTTGAACCTTTTTAAATAAAACATTCTTTGCAAATAAAAAGAATTTTAAAGCTGTTGAGAAATGTNTTACAGAGAATGTGACAAGGTGTTACAGGCTGTAATCCACCATAAAAGTTTGTTATATGGGTCAATGAGGTGACGTCCCCTTTTTTGTGTCTGAGTGTAATATTTCCTTCCATCATGAATTGAGTATTTCATCACATGTATTTCTTTATTCTATGAAACCTGTGTTATTTGAACACATCTTTAAACTATTAAAATATAACATGTTTTTTTGTGTTTTGGTTCCTCAAACCCCCAAAATGTCAGGTGGTGCAACCGTCCTGACAAGTATCCACAGTAATTAAACTCTAAAAATTGAATGTCAGTTACTGTAAATGGAAATTAAAAACACAGTGGCATTATTTTATGCTTCAACCTTTTTAAATAAAACATTCTTTGCAAATAAAAAGAATTTTAAAGCTGTTGAGAAATGTAAAAAACTTTTGTCCCATAATTTTCCCCTTGTCAAATGTCAGGGTGGTGCAACCGTAACATTAGACTTTTATTTTAAAGTGAAGAGAATAAAACAGGAAACAGGAAACTGCATCAGCCAGAGGAGCCCAAATGACATTTGTGACCAAGTGGAAAAGTTTGTAGATTTCTCTGAAATACTGATAAAAAAGGTTTTTTCACTTCATTGGTGACTGGAACAATTTCCATGTCAGGTGGAACAACCAATGTAATAATGTGAAATGTTATTTTAACATCAAATTATTTATCTTATTCACAAATAAAAGAAATGAAACACACAAAATGAAAATGTATGAGTCACTACAGACACTTGAGAGATACTTGCTGATAATTTCACACAGAAAAAATAACAGGAACATATAAATATATTTTCATATATTTGGTTGCACCACCTGACATTTTTGGGTGCTCAAATTAAAAAGACTAAAAATAATGAACCTAAAAACTTTGAAATGTTGGTCAACTTCTGTAATCTGTTAGAAAACATAAACATTTTAAAAATACGTTATTAGACCCTCTTCTTGTCATTGACCCATAAACTGATTTCTTACACACACAGTTAGGGACCTTAAACAGCTGGTTACCTGTGGAGCAGGTGGGGTCGTGTGTGTCTGTGCTGCTCTGGCTGCTGCTGTGCTGAGGCTGCACCTGAATGGTCTGTAGCTGCTGAGAGACTCCACCTGCTGATGACATCATCAGTGAGTCATAACCTACGAGTGTTAAAGTGACAACGCTACAGACAGAGCTGAGAAGAAATGAGCTGCACACACACACACACACACACACACACACAGAAAGAGTGGGCGTGGCCTTGTGCTGACCTGACAGTGACACGGTGGTGGGGAGGCGGAGCAGCGTGGTCGGCTGTGTGGGGGTGGCGTGCAGAGGGGCCACAGGGCCCTGCAGGGTCAGGGGCGGAGCCTGCAGCTGGCTGAGGGGGATGGTGTGTGTGCCAGGAGGCAGAGTGGCACCTGTGGACAGGTGAGGAGGGGGCGGGGCCAGGTTAGCAGCTGACAGGAGCAGGAAGGCAAGTGGCGTCAGCTGAGCGTGTGACAGAGAGGAAGCACAGGAAGCTCCGCCCACTTACCTGACATCAAGGTGAGGCTCCCAGGAAGCACGATGCCAGCTGAGGTCTTCAGCACGGCGCCGTTTGTGGAGGAGGGCGGCTGCCAGGAGGGGGCGCTGGTCTGCACCTGCAGGGACACTGAGGAGGAGGGGGCGGAGGAGGAGGAGGGCGGGGCCTGTGTGCCGCCAGCTGACACGGTAAACGCCGGTTTGATCAGATCCTACAGGATGAAACAGACAGGTCAGTTTACCTGCGGCAGCGCCCCCCTCAGGCAACATCAGCATCACATCCACCAACCTGAGGGACTGACGCTACCTTGGCGCCCTCCGGGCAGCCGTCAGCCTCAGACACCTGGTAGGTGAGATCGGTTTCCTCGAAGCCGGTGGCGCTCATCCTCTGGTCTGAGGAGGGGTCGGAGCGCGGCGGCGAGTCCGGCGAGTTCAGGCAGGTCTGGATCAGAGCTTTACCGGTCTCTGACGTGATCATGGGCTGCAGCTTCCTGGTGGCGAACGTGTAAACGTGACCCGTCTCACTGGCCACCAGCAGCAACACCTGCGTTCCCGTCAGCGTGGACAGCTCGTACGCCTGCGGGGGTCAAAGGTCAGACTGGGTCATAACTGGGACGACCATTCGTGAAACATGGAGCCAGGATTCACCGCGATCAAACACCTGAGTTTACCTGGATCAACATAAACATCAGACACAGACACCGCACCTGGACTCTCTGAGTCCTAGTTTCACTGTTAAAGTCTCACAGAGGCTGTTAGAAAAAGTCTCACTAAGTCTCAGTTTCACTCCAAGTAAGTCCAAATTTCACCATTGGTCAGTCTCATTAAGTCTCAGTTTCGCTGTTGGTGAGTCCTGCTTAGTCAAGAGTTTTACTGTTAGAAAGTCCCAAATTCAGTTGTCAGTCAGTCTTACCAAGTCTCAGTTTCGCTGTAAGTCCCACAGAGTCTAAGCTTTACTGTATGTAAGTCTTACAAAGTCTCAGTTTCATTGTAAAAAAAAAAGTCTCAGTCTTTTTAACTGTTTTTCAGTCTCACCAAGACTCAGTTTCGCCGTTGGTGAGTCCCGCATAGTCAGAGTTTCACTGTAAGTTAGTCCCAAAATTTAGTTGTCAGTCGGTCTTACCAAGTCTCAGTTTTACTGTAAGTCCCACAGAGTTTAAGCTTCACTGTATGCAAGTCTTACAGAGTCCTAGTTTTTGGGTAAAAAAAGTCTCAGTCTGTTTAACTGTTTTTCAGTCTCACTGAGTTTCAGTCTCAATCTAAGTAAATCTCACAGAGTATCAGTTTCACTGTAAGAAAGAGTCTTTTTCACTTCTTAAAAGTCTTACAGAGTCTGTTTTACTATAAGTAGGTCTCAGTTTCACAGTTAGTCTCACTGACTCTAAGTTTTACTGTTAGAAAGTCGCTACATATATCGCTATCTCTATAAGTCAGTCTAACCAAGTCTCAGTTTCACTGTCAAAGTCTCACAAGGGCTGTTAGAAAAAGTCTCATTAAGTCTCAGTTTCGCTGTTGGTGAGTCCTGCTTAGTCAGAGTTTCACTGTAAATTAGTCCCAAATCTAGCTGTCAGTCAGTCTTACCAAGTCTCAGTTTCGCTGTAAGTCCCACAAAGTCTAAGCTTTACTGTATGTAAGTCTTACAAAGTCTCAGTTTCATTGTAAAAAAAAAAAAGGCTCAGTCTTTTCAACTGTTTTTAAGTCTCACTGAGTTTCAGTCTCACTCTAAGTAAATCTCACAGAGTATCAGTTTCACTGTAAGAAAGAGTCGTTTTCACTTCTTAAAAGAGAGTCTGTTTTACTGTAAGTGGGTCTCAGTTTCACAGTAAGTCCCCCCCCTGCTGTGTGCCTCACCTTCTTCATGATGCCAGTCTTCCTCTTGCTGAAGGTGGTGTACCTCCTCAGTTTATTGTCTATGAACTCCATCTTTATCTTCACCCTCCCTCTGGTTTTCTTGCCGGGTTTGGCCCCCGGTACCCCGGGGCTGACCCCGCAGTAACCCCCGCTGTTGCCCCCGGAGGAGCCCGCTGACTGCCGCCCCACCTCCCGCTCGCTCCTCTCCCGCTTCACTCCTCTCCGGTCCCCCCCGGAGCCCATCGTGTCCTCATCATCGCCGGAGTCCGAGTCCTGGTCGGAGCCGCTGTAGACCACCTCGGTGCTGAACTCCCGGTCCTCGAACTGGCCCTCCTCGGTGCCGGAGGCTTGGTTCGGTCCCGGTCCGGTTCTGGTGCTCATCCTCGCCCCGCTCCCCACCAGCATGCCCCCCCCTCTTCTAACAGACCGGGGAAACACTCTGTGTTTCGGCCGGTGGGAGGTGCCGTGATGCCGGGGTGAAGCTTCACTCTACCCCGCTGTCGGGGCCTCCTCTGCGGGCAGACTCCGCTCACAGCCCCGCGAGCTGCGCGGCTAACGGAGCTAACTAGCGGCTGCCGTTAGCATCAGTTAGCATTAGTTAGCGGTTACTTTAGCAACAAGTAGAGCCGTCAGCCCGCCACAAAGTCCGTTAGATCCCGGGGGAGGAGGCGGAGCGGCGGGAGGAGAGCAGCGGCACAAACCGGAGGAGTTTCCTCCATAAATCAGAAAATCAAAAGCATTTTAGAGAAGATTTAAAGAAATAAAGTTTGTGTTTCTGTACAGTAATGAGGAGGCCGGCCTAACCACACACTCCGCTCCACATAAGGACATGACCAGCGCAGCCCCACTGTAACCCTCCGACCAGGAATATAGATCCACAAACTCGCCACCGTAACCTCACACCTGTTCCCTCAGGTGTCACACACACCGTCACACAGATAACAGCTCAGTGTTAAGGATGGTTTTAAGTGGAAGATGTAAGGTGGTAAAGGGGTCTATGCGGAGTGATACTGATTGACGACGTGTTGTTCCGAACGTGCAGAGGAACTACTTTTCTCCTTATAAAGAAACACGTTTCCTTTTATGGCGCAGCCGCTCCTTATATGGGCATACACAACTTCAGCCAGGACTACAGACACGTGCAGAAGAAGACACACACACACACACACACACACACACACACACACACACAGGTCTTTGACTGATGTTTCTCAGCCTGTTTTGAACTGAAGTCATTTGTTTTCTGAATCTGTGACATCATTTTCGTTTCCATGCCAACCCTGTGACTGACAGCTGAGCTGATAGAGGCCCCGCCCTCTAACTAAACCTTGTTTCTGTTTTTTATTCATTTTATCATTATTTGTTCAGTACCTGGTGTTATGATTGACAGTCAGTCAGGTGAGTTTGTCTGTCTGTACAGAAGAAGTTTAACAAGTTTGTGTCTTATTTTCAATTAAAACTATTTTATCAAACTCAAGCCACATTCACCTGACAAAAATATATTTTGAAAAAGTATTATTTTAACCCTCCTGTTGTCTTTGGGTCAATTAAGCAGCTCTTAATAGCGTGTATTTCCCCTTTAACATCAGTGACAGCTTGAAGTCTTTTGTGCTGGTTGTGGATGAGGGTCTTTATTTTCTCAGATGGTAAAACTGACCATTCTTCTTGGCAAAAAGCCTCCAGTTCCTGTAAATTCTTGCTCTGTCTTGCATGAACTGCAGGTTTGAGATCTCCCCAGAGTGGCTCAATGATATTGAGGTCAGGAGACTGAGATGGCCACTCCAGAACCTTCACTTTATTCTGCTGTAGCCAATGGCAGGTCCACTTGGCCTTGTGTTTTGGATCATTGTCATTTTTCCTCAAGTGCCTCCTTATTGTGCATCTTGAAAACAGCCAGACCACATTCTTTCAGAGAGTCCTGTATTTCAGCTGAAAAAAAGTCAAACTGTGAGATAAAAGTTGACATTTGAGGGAAGAAGTCAAAATAATGAGAGAAAAAGTCAGAATTTTAAGTTTAAAAAAAAAACAAAATTTTGAAGCAAAAAGAGGGAAATTTTGGGGAATAGATAAAAAAAATTGAGAAGTTGAAATCCTGTCCACAAGATCAAAACTATGGGTAAAAAAGTCAGAATTATGAGATAGTTGAGTCAAAAGTTTTGGATAATAGCAGAATCTCAATATAAAAAAGTAAAAAATTTGTGATAATGGAGCTGAAATGTTGAGATAACAGGTCAAAAATATGAAAAAATGTCAAAATTCTCTGATAAGAAGTAGAAATAATGAAAGTTATAAAATCAAATTTCGAAGGAAAAAAGAAGAAATTTTGAGATAAATATCCAGAGACCACATTCTTTCAGAGAGTCCTGTATTTCAGCTGAAGTTATTTGTGGGTTTTTCTTTGCATCCAGAACAATTTTCCTGTCAGTTGTAGCTGAAATGTTTGTTGGTCTACCTGACCGTGGTTTGGTTTCAACAGAATCCCTCATTTTCCACTTCTTCATTAGAGTTTGAACTCTGCTTATTGGCATCCTCAGTTCCTTGGATATCTTTTTATATCCCTTTCCTCTTTTATACAGTTGGATTCTTTTCTTTCACAGGTCAAAGAAACGTGTTCTCGTTTGGTCTCTTAAAGTAAGAATAAAGTCTTGGCAGGAGAAACCAAGTCAGAAAATGTTCGAGGCTTAAATGGAGTCACGCTAAGGTTTCAGTTTCTGCAGTGAGTTCACACTCAGAGAAAAACCTCAGGTAATCTGTGAGGTCAAAGGTCAGACTGAATGTCAGACAGGATTACAACAGGAAGCTTCAAGTTCAGCTCTGGCCCCGCCCACTTCCCCTTCAGGCTCCTCCCCCTCCGTTCAGTTTACCTGGTTGTGAGTCTCTGACCTGCAGGTGCTCGTCAGCATGAAGCCAACGCTCATTAAGAAAACAGCTAGAGACATGACATCACGGGGAAATAAGCCAATCAGAGCCTGGCTCCTGGAGTCTGACCTCTGACCTCTGGCCTGACTCCAGCCCTGAGAGCTGAACCAGGATCAGAGCGTAAATTTATCTCAGATTATCTGCTGCTGCTGCTCACAGACGCTCACTCAGCAGCAGCAACAGCAACTACATCAGCAACTACAGCAACAGAAACATGTCCACAGGCAGCAGCAGCTCCGCCTCAGGGGGGGGCGCACCATGGAGGAACAACAGCTTCATCCTGGGAGGGGGCCGGGACCCCCCTCTGTCCGACCAGGGGGAGACCATCATCGGTGTTTACCTGCTGCTGCTGGGTAACACACACACACACACACACACACACACACACACACGTGTATTTATGTTTTTATCTACAACCCTGATTCCACTGAAGTTGGGACGTTGTGTGAAAACATAAATATAAACAACAACAAAAATTTGTGAATCCTGTTTAACTTAAATCCAATTGAATTCACTGTTGTTAGTTCCTAAACGTCTTGTTCAGGTTGATGTTTCCTCTGTTTCCTCCTCTTTCCTTTAACTGGTTCAGTGTTTGTGAACTGAGGACACTAATTGTTGAAGCTTTGGAGCTGGAATTCTTTCACATTCTTGTTGATGAACAACTTCAGTTGATCAACAGTCCCAAAGTCTCTGTTGTTGTATTTTGTTCTTCATAATGTTCCACACATTTTCAATGGGAGACAGGTCTGGACTGCAGGCAGGTCAGTCTAGTAGCTGCACTCTTCTACTACGGAGCCACGCTGTTGTAACAGGAGCAGAATGTGTCTTGGTTTCATTGTCTTGCTGAAATAATCAGGGACGTCCCTGAAAAAGACAAAGTGTCTTGGATGGCAGCAGATGTTGCTCCAAAACCTGTTTGTACCTTTCAGCATTAATGCTGCCTTCACAGATACTGGGACAGTTACCCATGATGCCATGGG
>RPOG01003782.1:0-56125 GCA_008086565.1 Thalassoma bifasciatum | reverse complement strand
CTGCATAGTAAGTGCTGCTGGGTCAGAGCTTCTCTCCGTCTACACTTGGCTGTGGTATATGTGGTGTTGGTCTTTATGTTGCCAAATTTTCAGGAGCCTGAGGCGCTGTTTTAATGACAGACAAACACACACATACACACTGTGGTGGAGCAGTCTGGAGGTTGAGTGTGGTTCATCTGCTGTGGCCAGTCACCACTCCACTCAGCTGTGTTCTCTGCCTCTCCCCGTCCTCCTCTCCTCTCTTTCTCTGCCCACTCTCTAATTTTTCCATCTTTTTTTTTCTGGAGGAAATACGTGGACGCTCCTGCTTCTCTGCTGTCTGTTAGCATCAGGAGTTACTTGTTAAATTGCAGAGTTGTCTCCAACTGCGAGACCATCTGAAAGTACAAGTAGATTTTAACCACTCTGAAAGAATAATGTCATATTTTGATTATGGGTTTGATTATGAAATGGGTCCTGTGTGTTCCCAGCCCCGACTTCAGCTGAGGACTGAAAACAGCTGCGCACAATCGAGGTCATTGGGTTCATGTCAGTTTTAAATGGTATTGTTATAAGTCTGTGATTACTAATACTCGGTTTGTGTTAAAAATGAAGTAATACAAGTTTCTGGGAATAATTCTGAAACTACAATAAGAAAACATAAGAAGTGGTCTCCTCTGAGGGACAGTTTCTCACAGACAAAACAGCTTCAACTGTTTTCATAGGCTACAATTTCAATTTTCATAAAATTTTCACACATTTACATTAAACAATTTGATACAAGACATAAACGAAAAAAAAAACAAAAAAAAAACATGATAACATGATTATCCCTCCATGATAAACAAACAGATAAATAAATAAAAATGATCACATTTGCCAACACATTGCACAAACAAGCTCAAACTTAATTAATCCATATATAGTTTCCCAAAGCATGTTTTGGTTAAATTTCTATTAAGTAAAAAATTACTTATTGTTTTATTAATTATTTAAATTATGTAAAGCTCAAAAATTTCTTAATTTATGCACAAATTATTTGTTTGTAACATATGAAAATGGCTTTTATAGATTGCTATTAATCTCTTTCTGACCAAAAGCAAAGCTTACTTAGCAATTAAAGAATATTTTATGAACACGTGTATTTAAGCTTTTTTTTTTTCTTTTTTTGTGGCATGAACTAAATACACGCAATAAGTTACCCCACTTTTGCATACAATGAGGTATGCTTTTCTTCTCATGAGCTATTATTTTCCCTAGCTTTATATAATCAAACACTACATCAATCCAGTGTTTTTTTGAAGGACGTTGATTTTCAAATTTTTACAAAACAAGTTTCTTAGAGATAATAGAAGGAAACAGATAAAGTTTGGTTGACAAATTAGTTATCTTAAAGAATGCAGATATTTAGTTGAAACTGATTTTTACACCCAAGACTAGATTCTATAGACATTGTCTTATTTTGAACCTTGACAATGATTTCCATTAGATTCATTCTCATGTTTATGGAGTTAACGATCCACACACACAAAGCCAAAAAAGCCTTCTTTTAGTGCATTAATAAAACAGTTTACAGCCTGGTTAAGAGAACAGCTTTGGTCTGATTACATCATTCTTCATCCTCTATCGACTCCATGGCCTGTAAAAGAAAAGGACCTCATCTTGCCTGGCTTGCAGTGAAGTTCAAGTCCTTTTTTACTGAAAAGTTTCTCTGACACAAGTTAAAAGGGGTAGGAAAATACAGTTTTAGGTCATGTTTCAC
The DNA here is from genome assembly GCA_008086565.1 of Thalassoma bifasciatum. Classification (NCBI taxonomy): domain Eukaryota; kingdom Metazoa; phylum Chordata; class Actinopteri; order Labriformes; family Labridae; genus Thalassoma; species Thalassoma bifasciatum. The sequence goes on along the minus strand of RPOG01003782.1, from coordinate 54,384 downwards.
ATGCTTGACAGCTCTTGTCTTAACTCATTGGCTGCCATTGACATCCATAGACATCAGTTTCATTACAACAGTTGATTGCCATTGGTGCCTATAGACTTCAATTGCATCTACCAACGGGGCAGGCTGAGTGAATGTCTGGCAGAGCTTATTCATCAGTATCAGGATTGGTAGCAAGTGCACTGACAAAATGGCCCCTCTAGGTGGCAGGAGTGCTCCCATAGGATTAGAGATCAGCAAAGATTTTGAGAAGAGACGCCACCGTACCTGCCAACATTTGATTGTGACATAGACCTCATGACCCCTGTTGATGATGGACTTCTAAAAGTCGTGAAAGAAATGGATAGGGTGATAGGGTGACGTTACAAAGACTACATTCATATTTCAGCCACTAACCCCTAACATGGTGACGTCACCACCCAACTCCTTTGGTCACTTTTGTCTCAAATCAGGGGTTCTATCTGATCAAACCACATCTTCACAAAGTCTATCTGCTTAATTAAATATTACTGTTTTCTATTCACACATAATTACGACCTAATGAGGGAGAAAAGTGGAGCTGCCAGCCTGGTCCGTGGTATTATGCATCCCTGGATGTTTCACACAGTGAAGCAATGGAGCCGTTCTGCAAGCGGCTGCATCTGGGATACATCTTGTTGTATGAAGTGGATGAAATTATCATGTCTGTCTTCTGAGTCACACTTCATAAAACATTTACCACTGGTGCGTAGGACACAGCCTTCTGTTTGGGTGAAATCATTCATCACACACAGGATTCTGGGATAACAATGTTAAGAGAAGAAACATTTCACAGGAAACACACTGTGATAGTTTAAAAGAAAACTGAACTAGAAATTGATTTTTGTCTGGGGACATCTCCACCAGTGCCAATTTTCTAACCAGCTAATCAGCTGAGTTGTTGGCTGACATGTTTTGATTCTGTGGGCTGAACACTATTTGATATTTTGGACTTATTGCCCTTTTGATTCCTGGTCAAGTCCTGCCATTGAAGTCTAATCCCACAAGGATTACCAATATCTTAATCACTGTTGTCATGGAGGAGGAACAAGTTGTTATTTCAAAGCCCGGGATAACCATTTCACTCCAGCAAACAACTGAGGAGAAGACAGAGAGGAAAATGAAGATAGACAAGGATAAAGACGAGGAGCCAGACAGCGAAGCCAAACTGGAGCTTTTGTCTCTGTTAGAAGTTTTCAACCCAGAGCTCCTCAGTCAGGAGTAGATTCATGCGCGTGGTGTATCTGTGTTGTCTAGACGGCGTCTTTAGTGGCATGCATTTTTAAAAGAGTCTGTGCTTTCGGGACCAGAGCAGAGAACAGGAGAGGAAACTGGTGGAGTAACAAGTCAAACAGCACTGAATGAATGTCCTCTCTTCTCTGTGTCTGCTTTTGGCTGAGCTAGCTTGATTTGCAGCGCTGGTCCAGAGAACAGGCAGAGAACCGTGTCTTGGGTTCAAAGTGAGCATACATACATACCCATCAAAATAGAAGAATGTGAAAGTTTGCACACTTGTGGCTTTTATGCTCATACAGATGTGTTACATTTAGGCCAGGTGCAACATTAACAGTTGCCCAAATGCATGGAGCAACTTCAAAAAGCCAACAGTCAAGCAAAACCTTCAAGGACATACACTTATTGCTTGTTCTGAGCTTTTATACTCATGAATTTGATGATTTTCCTCTCTTGCTTCTGGTATAACAAGCAGTCAACAGTAGCCCGTCAACTAAAGAATAAACAAAAACTTTAAAGTCATAAAAATGTTTTTGTTCCTCTTTTACCAAGCACCCTGACAGACTCACATTCTTTATGGTCCATTCCAACGGCCCAAAGGGTTTAATTTAAACAAACCAATATCCTTCAATGTATTGTTCTGCAGATTACACTGGGTACACAATTTGTGATAAGTCTAACATCAGTTTTTAACCATTTTTTGGGTGTGGAATCCAAAACTGATCCCACTTTTTTGCTATCACATACAATTTTGTAACTATAGGATCCCCATTTTCTTAAAAACCACTAAGGAACAATTTGTCAAAAAAATTCTGTTGAGTTAATTTTTTCTGCTGATTAAAATTAAAATTGGCATGCTAATTTCAAAATTGCAGTCTTTTTTTTGTTTTTATATTTTTTCTGATTGCAAGCAAAATTCCACTGATTGAATTTTGCTTATATGGAGGGTAAGCTGTGGGAAAAAACATAATAAAAATAAAATGAAATGATGTGCTAGAGAAAAACAAAAAATAATAATAATAACTGAACGCAATTTTGGAATCAGCATGCCGATTTTGGTTTTAATCAGCATTAAAACTCAACATATTTTTTTGTTTTGTTCATATTGTTCCCCAGTGTTATTAGTGTTGCAATTGACACACATGAATGAAACCCACTGCTCTTCAAAAATTATGCTCTGATCTTTTACTTTGGATAGTGCAGAAATATACATAAGTCTTTCTGAGAATATGCAACCCATCAAAGAAAATCCCCTCTTTTTGGTGATGTGGATGGATCATTATATCTGAATATTGACTGGACTGATGAGAGATCTACATTAACTTTAACTGGAGAGGGATCAGCACACTGCATGGACATAAATGCTTGAGAAGTTTTTTGACTTTTACCTGGAGAAAAGTAGAGTCCCATCTTTCACTGTAACTCCATCTATTCCACCAACTAAACACATTTAGCATAAATCCATCCGTTGTTGAACAAAGCAACAAAACAAACTGTCAACAAGGAAGGGGCTGACAAGCAGGAGCATGTCCAAACTTTTAGACCAGGGTGCCCCTGACTTTTCCGGGGGGGGGGGGCATGAATTATGAAAGCCTACACTGAAATATACAGCATTTATTTTGCTTATTTTTATGTATTTAAATGCAGGGTTAACAGACTATAGCTTTTACTAAAATGTGAAATTTTTTGGCTTAAATTTCTTTAGAAAATAAAAAAACAACCTGGTGCAGCTTTCACATTGCATTGAACTGTTCAAAGTTAAAAATAATTTTTAGGGGGCTTACACATAGCTAATAAATACAGTTTTATTAAGAAAGAAGTGTTGTGTATTGCTTTCAACAGGCAATGGATTTTTGTTTTCAGTATGTTGTGAGCAAATGTATGCAACTGACAGCTAGAAAAAAGGAGATCCTAGACAGGGCAAGTGGATTTGGGAAGCACTTGCCAAGAAGTAAAGTTGGCAAAAAAAATCGTAATGTTGGGCCCTGATTTGAAAGCATGTCATCAGATAAAAATCAAACTTGAGTCTGTTTGATGTTAATGTTGTTATTTTGTGCAGCCTTAGCCGTGCCACAGCAAGTCCAGGCTGAACTTTCTCCAGTGTCAGGGGTCGAACAAACCAGACGACTATCAGTTACACCTCCAACATACAGCCTCTGTTTCTCACTAAGTTTCCCACCACCCGAGAGGGCATTTCCTGCGCCTAATCTCAGGCATACCATTTCTCTTATCTTGGCGAAAGGTATTAAACAGCCTTGTTGCGTGTCCCGGCCTCCCTCCTTTGTTGGAGTTGGGAAAGTAGTATAGCTCTGATGATAAAAAAGCAGCAGTGAGGTTGTCCATTCAGGGAAATAAAGCAGCATTTAACGCCCATGGATCTTATTATACAGTAGCTGACACTGTTTCTCAGCTTGTTGTGGCCAATTTATGGGCGCTGTTCAGGAAGAGAGTAGAGTTGAGTGAGCAGCATGAAAGCTTTAATGACTGCATTAAGACCTCCAGGATGTATGGGCACGCATTCAAGATCCCAGCCCACAGAAGACGGATTGAAAAAGAGGTGGGAAGAGGTGCATGTGTACTGTGTGTGTGTTAGTGTGTCAGTGTGTTAGTGTGTGTGACTGAAGGGGGAGTGTAAAAGTGCCTGCTTATCTCTGCAGCATGTATCTCGAGCGCTGACAGGCCTATCCATGTTTTATTGTGCAGAGACGACGGGATTCCCACAGGGCCCAGCCAGTCTAGCCATGCAGAGCCAGCCAAACTCTCACCCCCTTCACCCCACATCTACCCCCTTTTGCTTCAGACATGCTTTAAACCTCCTCTTCCCATACTGTCAGAGAAAAGCGGAGAAGCTTGTCTGTATTGTAGCAGCAGCCTCAGAGCGTAAAAATAGAGATGCAAGGAGAATTTTAAGCTTTACAATCCTCCAGCTCAGCATGAAGTCAGAAAAAGACACGCTCATGTCTCACCCATTTAAAAGAAGCGTCTGCCTGAGCTTCTTCTGCTAAAGCAGACTGTCCCTGCCTCCATCTACCTCTCCATCCTCTCTGACTCCATACATCCTCCTCTGCTGTTTGAAGTTTCTTGGCTCTTTCTCTTGGCAGAGGCCATCTGTTGAGTCACTTACCACCAGCTCGGGGATTTCTCTGTGCATCACGCAGCAGGATACGTAGACAGATCAAAGGAAGACATGTTGTACCTGAGCCAGAGCGAAAAAAGTACAAAACATATTGAAAAAAGTATACATGAGTTACTGAGCAGGTCCTGTTTTATCAAACTGTAAGAGCAACATTGAAAAGGCTTTTTGATGACTTAAAAACACTGAAATAAAATGTTATATAACGGTATAAATATGTAATAAACATAAATGTCCTATTGTAACTCACATGTGGAAGCAAAAAATGTTTCTCTTTTGATGGATATGAGTCATATTAATGCAGTAAAAGAAGAAGGCGAACACTTTCATACTGTAAAGTCAGTGATAATGTATAGTTAGCCAGTGGTTACGCAAAAATAAAATGTCAAAAGACTGAGACAAAGTCTGAGGCAAAGTGAAACCATTTGTGTTTTTCATCAGTATTAACAGCAGCCCCTGTCTTAGGTTTTCTTTGTAACTTTTCTCGTGGCATTTTACTCTGACTCAGCCAGTGCTGGGACTCTGCCAAAGACCATACCATGTTGCAATTTGCGGTCGCTTCATCTCCCATTTGGTCGAGGTCTAAGTCACCTTAGCTTGTTTGTTTCAACTTCTGTCACAAGAGTCTGTGCTGCTTTCTATACTTTTTTATCTGCTGTTTTCTAATCATGAAATGTTAATCATTAATTTAGGGTTGCAAAATTTAAGGGTTTTTCAAAGTTGGAAGCTTTCCATGGAGATATATGGGAATTCATGGTGATAAATTGCAATTTATGGGGGTACTCATGGAATTAATGGTGAGGAACTATATATATATATAGCTAGGGTACATATATTGTTGCATAATCTTGGCTAAAACAACCATATGTAACACAAGTTCACTTTGATATTTATGTTTTTCTGTGACCACATAGAAGCACGTTACTGACTGCTGGGCTATTGAGGTCATATTCTTTTGGTGCACTGTGTACTGAGCTCACAGCACAGGAACACTGAAGGCATTAGCTGAGGACGAAATAATGTCAAGGAAGTTTTAGTAAAACAATCATAATATCAATCGATCAATCAAAACTTTTTTTATAAAGCACTTTTCATAAAGTAAATGTAACAAAGTGCTTTTCATCCGATTAAAAACTATCTCACATACCCCCTACCCACGCACCCTCACTCCACACAATCACACATTACACAGTCACACACACAATCTCACAAAAACCCACACACACACACACACACCCATGCACTCACCCACGCACATACACCAGTGTATATAAGACTGTATTATAAGGCTGTGATATTTCCAAATTTCCCAAGCTTCACTTCCAATGGTAGGATTTTGAAAGCTTTTGGGAATGTCCCACCCATGTGAAACCTTACACCAATCTGAAGATTAATTCTCTTCAAAAATGCTTGGCTGTTTTCAAAACCACATCCTACATACTACTACATACTATTTATGAATGTAGTTTATGTTGAATGTTGCATGTTTGTGGCTTCTCTGGTTTTTCGATTTTTAAAAGTAGAAGTAAAGTTTATAGCAAAACCACTTTCTTAGTATCACCTCATGTTAATCAAAACCAGAACATGTGTTTTATATGGGCTACTGGAATGAACAGTTACCTGTGAGATAGGTATCACCTGTGAAACGCTTAGATGTTAGTGTTGTAGTATTGCTGTACTGTTTGTAACTCATCACAGTAGGTGGCTGTAATGCACCTAAAATCAAGTGCCATCCACCAAACAGAAAAACACAAACAACATTAGTGCCGCACATTGTGGGAAACAGTATGTGAGGTAAACTGGCCTGTTGCTTATTTAGAATTTCCCAGATCAGCACAACATCTGGGTATTTTTGGCAGATTGCAGATTTTGCTCCTTTCCACATTCTGCAAACTGAATTTTGGCCAAATCAGCAGGACCAGCTGGTTAAAGCTGCACCTAGAGCTACAGATGGAAGCTATCAATGCAGTTCTGGAAACAGAGGTCAACAAGACAAAGAACAGGTGAACCAATGAACCAGTCTCAACAGGTGTGTTTTTTAACCAAACATCAGCTGATTGTGGGGAGTGTAGGGATGAGGGCACATCATTCAACAGCTTTGGGGCTGAAGCCTGGAAGAATCTGTCACCACAGGTTTTTAACTCAGCGTGTGCAACTTTCAGTGAAGTTTCAGATCTGAGGGGAGGGGTTAGCCAGTGAGGTTGGAGCAGTTTGACTGAATAAGCTGGGGCATCAATCAATCAGTCAATCAATAAAGAAATTTATCGACTGATTAATCAATCAATCTTTGTTTATATAGTGCAAAATCATAACAAATGTTATCTCTAGACACTTTTCAAAAACATGAACAGATGCAGACTTATTAATGAAAATAGCTTTGTATTTTATTTTTTAAACAGAGACCCAACATCGAGACAAACTGGGAGTCTGATCTCATTTGAACTCACCATTTGTACAAACTGGAGCCCAACTGACTTATCAGGACATTATAGTCTGTCACCGATTCATCAACATCGGCCATTATGTAGCTGATGTATAAACTTTTTTTTCTGTGTGGAGATCATGTCGTTCCTGCTCCTGTGTGTCTGTGTCACCCCTAATTCACACATAAAGCGTCTGCGCCACAGAACGGCTGCGCCGCGATATTCGGCCTGCGCCAATTCACACTGGAAGCGTCCCTGGAGCGCCGCACAGTGCAGCGCACTCTTTAGCTGCTGGATACCAGATCAAAAGATCACAAGAGAAACACATGTTCCTGCGGGATTTATAATGCATTGGCACTCCCCAAACTTCAGAAGTTTAATTCCAAACCTCCTCTTTTCTGTTGGTGTCATTCTTGAAAGGACGTATGTCATATTTAATCCCCTCCAAAATAAACTTCCATCGTCCGTGGTGTCGGATTACGTCTGTCTCTGACCTGCTGATGATTTCTGGCTCTTGACCACTCATAGACTATATAAAACACAACTGGAAGTGACATAATTTGAATTTTCATGGATGAAATTTAAGATCGGGAGCAAGAACATGGCGGTTTATTTTGAAATGACTGGATGCTCTGTTCATTTTTTGCGAGTGTATTCCTGTTTGCCATGACTTGCTCTGCAGAGATTGACGCGTTTCAGCAGCGTCGTCGGCAGAAAATAGACTTGCAGCGTAAAAGCTGCAACCGCCGTCGTTGGCTCACCGAGCAGCCATTCTTCAGCGCGGGCTGTGTGAATGCTCTGATTGAAAAGAAAGGGGGCTAAGCGCAGCGCAGTGCACAGCGCAGCCGTTCCACGGCGCAGATGCTTTATGTGTGAATTGGGGGTTAGGCTGCTTGCTGCATTTGCCAATGACAAATGCTACTTTTATTCACACATCCACCATTACCCAATATAAGACTATGATATGGCGTTCTAAAGTCATGTAAGATGCTATTTTGGGAAATAAACAGAGATAAATGCTACTGTCGATACACACGTCCACCCTTTTTTAAATAGAAGACTATAACATAGCGTTTAACGTTGCTGTGTCATACCCAGAATCACATTTTGGGTGTTATACCAATTTGTGTTCATGTACAGTGTCCAGTGTGTATCAATGTTCTTGTTTTATGTATCAGCAGACACGTGGGATATCGACCAATATATCAGTAATAAACTTTCACTTTCCCGCTATTCAGTATCGGCATTGACCCCAAAAATCCCATACACTGCAAAAACGGAAATCTAAACAAGTCATTATGTCTTATTTGTAGTAAAAGTTGTCTTATTGTTCTTAAATTGAGCCACATTCACCAGACCAGGTCATAGAAATGTCCTATTTCAAGTTTTTTTTTTTTTTTTAAAGACAAAAATGAGGTGTAAATTGCTTGTAACAAGTCAAAAAAATCTGCCAATGGGATAAGACGAATACGGAAGTTTCTTGAAATTAGAAAGATGTCTTAAAACAAGAATATTTTATCTTATCCAATTGGGAGATTTTTTTTTAACTTGTTACAAGCAATTGATGCCACATTTTTGTCTTTAAAAAACTTGAAATGAGACATTTTTATGACCTTGTCTAGTAAATGTGGCTCAAATCAAGAATAATAAGACAAATTTGACTAAAAATGAGACATAATGACTTGCTTAGATTTCAGTTTTTGCAGTGTATCAGTCGGCCTCTTGTACAAACCTTTGCAGCATTTAGCAAGTTACAATGGAGAGGAATAACTTCCCTTCTATGGGGAGTTATTGACCTGACCAATCAAACCTTGACCCCCAATTGGGGTCAGGTAAAAAGATGTATTCAATTGAATAAACCTTTTGACACTGCAGATCTTTCACTCTGTAAAAGTTGAAAACTGGTACATTGGGTCCATGCTCCCCAGCACCCTGAAACCAAAGTAGCTTTATGGGATTCAGAATGGACAGCAAACTAAACTGTTTAGAAATGACTGTATAGCAGACAAATGTGAAAGCTGGTTGGAAATATTGAATTACTGCGCTCAAGGGAAACATAAAAAATGAAAACGTGCAAGGAGAAAGAAAGCAGAGATGATTTTGCAAGTAAAGCAAATACAAATAAGACATTTCTCCAAACCACACAAATGTAAACGTGAATTTATCTGAGTTAAAAATACTTTGTTTAGAGTTCTGGTTAAAGCAGTGGTATGGACCTGCTTAGCTAAGGTGGTCCTTTTAGTACATAATTCAGTAGAAAATCACTGGCCTCCAGTTTAACTCGGCATTAGGTTCAAAATAAACAAATCTTCATTCATCTGTGGTAACGTGTGCAGCAATATAAGTCCTAAAAATGCATGGGAGAAGTTTCAGAGCCAGCTTGGCAGTGTTGCACTTAGTTCTACCTCAAAATATGCCAGTTATTGAAACACTACAGAGATAGAAATTACAGTTAGGTCAGTGGTGGTTTGCAGGGAAGCAGAGTGGCACTTTAGCCACTTTTCCTCAATGATATATTGTTATTTATAAGCCAGGCTAAGCACAGGAAAAAAAGCAAACAGTCCCTAAAAAATCCAAAACCCATGCTTTTGGGTCCCAATGGTTCAAATCGACCCCGTTCTTAAATTGCAGTTTACTCTCGCTGCCTCATTCGTCTGTGGCGTTTGAAAGAGAATGAAAGCATTTTTCTTCCCCTGGAGCAGGTCGGCGGTGCGAAGGAACGGTCTTTGCGGTGGCATGTCATCTCAGAAACCGGACCGAGCCATCTGCCCATGTCTCCATCTCCCTCTTCTAAGCCTGTGGTTGTCAGACCACTCATTTGCTGTAATCTCCTCCTGCAGCCCTGATGCCAAGACAGAAGCTATTTTAGAAGCAGCAGCAGCAGCAGCAGGCTTTCATCAGCGGCAGAGCAGGAACTCAGAAACTCTGGAGGAGAGGAGACACAGGATGAAAGGAGAGGAGGTTAAACGATGAGAGATGAAAGAGGAGAGGTGAAATGATGAAAAAGTGGATGGTAAAACCAGGAGAGAAAGTTAGGAAACAGGAAAATGCATCACCTGCGCTGATAAAAATTTTCTAGTAGCTCTGCGTAAGAAAATTAAGGCAACTTTTCGCATAATCATTTGTTGCTGAAGCAAGATTGCTTCCTGTCCAACCCTCTTTTTTGAGGAATAAAATCCAAGTAAAGTGAACTTAATTCCGTCAAGTAGATTAATCAAAACTAAATTTTGTGTAAATCGCTCATTTTTTTTTCAATGTGATAAATGAACTTTGCAAGTCAAACCAACTTGATTTTTTTTCCATGCAGATAAAAAAAACTAGTCTTTGTATGAATTACTTAATCTTTTAATGTTTTTATGAAGTTTAGAGCTAAATACGCTTAATTATATCATTGACATGAAGCATGAGGGGTTGCCGGTCTACACTGTTGGGTGTAGCCCATCTACGCTGTGTTGCATAGACAGTAGGTCTACTCCATGTAGTGTAGGCAGCTGGTCCACACTGTAGTGCATAGGCCGCCAGTCAACCCTGTAGAGCACAGAAAGCTGGCCCACACTGTTTAGTGTAGGCAGCCAGTTCACACCAGTATGAACTGCCAGCATAGACAGCTGGTGACACCCGTGTGATTAATCCATGTACAGAAGATTCTCATTTGCACTGCGTGCCCTCTTCACTCATGGTTTCAAAGTATGGTAAGGAATTAAGTTCAGTTTCTGGTTCCAGAAATACCAAATCAAACAGTGAAGGTAACACGGTCATCTCTTGTTGTGTGGATGAACTCAAAACGATTGACTACTGTACCTGCTGTATTCCCTCCTCACTTACAGGAGCAATTACTGTTATGTTACAAACAAGGGATTCTAGGTATAACTTGAAAGCTTTAGCAGTGTTAAACAGTAGGGAGAGGTTAAGGTGTGCCAAAAATGAGGAAGCAAAGTGATGAAGGACAAAGTGACCAGTTACACATGAAAAGAAAGGGTTTCCAGGAGGGGAGCAGTGCATTCTGTTCAGAAGCTTTGTGGTTTTTAGAGTTTTTGTTTCTCAATCAAAAGGTCTTAGGGTTGATTCCAGCTTCTGCAGTCAGAATGCCGAAGAGTCTTTGAGCAAGAGATTGAACCCCAAATTGCTCCCACTGTTGTTGAGTGGAGTGTGGATGGGTATGAATGCATCAGCCTCAACTGATAGCAGTCTTATTAGCCGTCTCTTCCATCAGTGTGTGAATGTGGAGTGGATGGGTGAGAGAGACTTACAGTGTAACGCGCTTTGAGTGGTTAGAAAACTAGAGAAGTGCTACATAAGTACTGGTCCATTTTACCACACTGCAACATGTGAATCAAAAAATGGATAATATTCCTGTAAAGAGGCCTTACAGAAAAATCTGGGATTTGATGATGGTACATTGTACCAAATTTGTCAGGGCCTGAACCTGTTTAATGCAATTGTCATTAGATGGAGTTGAGCTACAATCCGACTTGACAAGCGCAAAACGCCAGATGTAGAATTTAACCCAGTCAGGAGTGTATGCACTTGACACACTGAAACGTTTCTGACCCCAGAGCTTTTTCAGCACTCCTAGTGTAGAAAGAACACTCATTCTAACACCCAGTAATGCAAAATGGGTAACACTGTAAAATCAACTCTAGAGATTTTGCTGTGTGTGCAGCCCAGGTTTTTGAGTTTGCACAGTTTCCCCTGACCCTCCTTTAATAAACCTGGAAAGCCAGCTGGTTTGTGAAAACCCACATCTGTTTTACAGAAGTTCAGAGAGGCTACACTCAAACCATTTCCAGAATAATTACCACAGCTTTTAAACTCTATTGTTATCCTGAGATGATACCCACCATTTAGCATCTGAGGCTGCAAACTCTCACACAGCTTAGAGTTAACTCAGACTTAAACGCCGATGACTTGAGTCTCCACTTTAACACTTTAAGGTTTGGTGACTTGACTACAACACTGCCCTGTGGTTTCTTGAGATACTACCCAGCAAACACAGACCAACCAGACCTTTACTTTTTTCTGACCAAACATCAAAGAGCCCTGAAGTCAGTGTGGTCCACAGCAGAGCAGCTTTCTATCTGTGTTTGAGGCAGACACTGGTGATTATCAAGAGTTCAAAGCGTCATGTGTTAGTATTTGAGTGATTTTTCCCACACACAGCAAAAATCACTGTGTATATTGTGCTCTCGAGGAGTACATTTAACACCCATTTTGGTGAATTTATAAGTCAAAGAGTGCAGTGTTCACTGAACACTGTCAAAAGATCAAAATATATGCTCCAAATTAAGAGTTACATGTGAACAGTATAAGAGTACAAATGTATTCTAGTACTTGTCATTTTAGACAATCTTTCAGTGCTTCCCAACACCCACAGCATAAACCTGGAACCCCCAGAGAGTAAAACAATGTACTTACAGTCAATGCTAAGCTGCATTTTGTAGCACTTTGCAGGACTCATTATTAAATATTTCAAGAATGAGTGTAGACTGCATTTCAGAGTCTACACCATGAGGAGAAAACCGTCCATCTGCACCAATGAATGTAATCAGTCAGCTGAGATTGCTTGTGTCACCTATGTGATTGTCCCATGTACACCAGGCTCTCATGTCCACTGCATGCCCTCCTTACTCATGGTTACAGGGTTCAGTAAGGAATTAAGTTTGTTCCAATTACATCTTCTCATTTTTTCAAAGCTTTCTATACATTGTTTATATATTTAGCAGAAGTTTTTGGAAGTTTTGTGGTTTAATAAGCTCACTGGAAAACCAAAACCAGAGATTTTGCTGTGGAGGAGTGGTGATATGAGGCTTGATTCAACCAATGAGAAGGCTCAGCGACCTGATGACCAATCAAAACCTAAACTCACACGTGACTGGTTAAGTTTAAAGCAGCAGTTAGACTCTGAACACTTCTAAAACTCTACACCAGCATTGCACTACACCAAAGTGTGTAAAATTTTACTCTGGTCATCAATACTCTGAGATTTTAACACTCTGGCATGTGCTGTGCAGTTGCTCCTCCACTCTGCTGATCCAGAAAAGAAGAGATCAGATAAAACTGAAACTAAACCTCTTCAACAGATAAATGCTGAGAACTAAATCTCAAAGCTCATCTCACGTCTCATGTCTCTTGACAGCTGGGCGACAGGAGAGTGGGGTTCCTGCAGCCGCTCGTGTGGAGGCGGTCAGCAGACCAGGACGCTGCGCTGCCTGAGGAAGGTGACCTATCAGAGAGAGGAGGTGGTGGCTCACTCACTGTGTCCCGTCATCTCTCCAGCTCAGGTCCAACCCTGCCACACCCAGGCCTGCCCGCCTGAGTGGAGTACTGGATCCTGGTCACAGGTGGGTTTCAAAGGTAGTTTAGTCATCTAGTCCTGAATGACAATCCTCCACTCAGCTCACCTGCTGTTAAAACTGACCTGAGGGGAAGAAAACTGATCACTGATGGAGAAAGACCAACTTCGCACTCAGGTCATATTTACACACGCATGTCATTTCTGTGAGGAGTTAGGGGGAGCCAACAGGAAATAAACAGGAGAAAAGAAATCACACAGAGAGGATGTGAACGTGATGATGCTTATATCATGTGTGGGCCAAAAAGAGGAACATGCAGAGTAAATAAAAGCATCCAAGGTTGAGGAGGGGAAATCATTTTCAAGATGAGCGCAGCAGAGAAGTCTCTACATCTGAGAGTTTACATGTAGGATGATACATATATAAAAAGCCTGTGTTATTTTGGGTAATGATTTTGAAAGACTTAAATGGACTACATTCACCCTACACGTCCGGAAAAAATTCTTGTTTTAAGTTATTGAAAGGCAAAAAGTGCCCTGAATTACTTTTTAATAAAAATAAACTGCTTGGTAAGAAAAGTGTTCTTCTAGATGTTTTCAACTTTTCCCAAGTAATTCAGGTGTCATTTTTCTCTCAATGTCTTACTAGACTCAATATATCTAATATTGAGTCTTAAAAAAAAATTCATGAAACCATTACATGAAAACTTGCTTAGATTTCATTTTTGTTGCAGTGAAGTTGTGCTGCTGTTGGTACTAAGGGTTAGTTTGTGCATTGACCATTAAAGCTCCTGTGATGAAAATATGGGTTTAGTGGATTTCAGTGCCCCCTATGGACCAGATAGCCTTTGTTGATTTTCTTTGAAGCATGGGTGGTTAATGTATCCAGCTTTGTTTTTTTCTATTTATAGTCATATTCATCACTTACCAAGAGTCTTTGCTGTTATACAGCTTCAACTGAAATCTAGTGTTTGTCTCTTTTTTTTTTTTTTTTTTTTTTTTTTTTTTTTTTTTTTTTTTTTTTTTTTTTTTTTTTAATTTAATTTTTTTTTTTTTTTTTTTTTTTTTTTTTTTTTTAAATTAGTTGTCTAAATTATTATTAACCACATTCAAGAGACAAATGAAGAAACAAGTCTTATTTCAAGAATTAAAGGACAATACAAATGATGCCTGAACTAATTTTAATGAGTGAAAAAATTCTGCCAATGGCGTGAGACTAAATTTCAGGCTTCTTGAAATTAGAATAATGTCTTAATACAATAAGCTTTTCTTACCTCATTAGCAGATTTATTTTGGCTCTTTATAAGCCATTCAGACATCATTTTGGTCCTCAAATATCTTGAAATAAGACATTTGTGTGGTCTGGTCTTGGTAATGTGGCTCATATTGTGTCTTTTTTTTTATTTTTATTTATTTTATTTTTTTTTTCACTTCAAGTAAGACATAAAGACTTGCTTCAATTTCAATTTTTGCAGTGTAACATGTTTAAGGTGGCTGGTGGCTTTAAACCAGGAACTGGATACTATCTTGTCGTCTCCATGATGTCACCTGTCTGTGTGTTCATACAGAGGACAGGGAGGGGGGCCTTGAGCCTCTTTTACAGAAAGCCCACCTGTCAGCTTAGTCACCTTTGCCCTTTTGTGGGCAAAACTTGTAAATCTAATTACTCCAGAAATAACAGCTGATGGAAAATTTTCCCCATAAGCATCAGCCAGTTGGGAAATAAGCTTGGCGTGAATGTGTTTTCGGCAGTTTCTGCAGACAGCCTCGAGTAGAACATTGAATAACTGTCCTTTTCTGGACTATTTCACAGTTGGAGATTACCACTTTAGTTAAAATGAAATAAAATAACTGTAGAGATACACTCGCCCTTCATGGTCATGGCCTTATTTTTTTCCAGGCCATAAAGGGATCCAAAATTTCACATCAACTGAGCTCAATAAGATAAAGAACAAAGGCCCAGACTTAGTAAGAACATATGTGTGCAAGGCTTCACAAAAATTACAGTATGTGTGATAAGTTAAGATTATTTTTCCAAGTAGCTCAACAAATCATAAATAAATCAAACTCTAAAAACAGGTCCACTCAGTCTCAACAATAAATTGCAGGTAGGATTTCAAGAGTTTGTTGATATAGTGATAATCCACAGGTATTCAACTTTAGGTTTGATGAGTCAGACTTTGAAGGTAACTCATCACTCTTCTTCTGCTGAGATATAAGCAAACACTCCACAACTGAGTGTTTGATTTGTATCTGTGTATGTTTCAGATACTTTACTATAAGGCAGTTCTTGATTCTTGAAAATATTAACTGAACCACATCCACAAAACACTCACCCTCAGACTGATGTTCCCTTTTCTAACATCAGGCTCATTGTCAGCTAAATCCAACACTCTGCTGCCCTCTGTTGGACGTGTGAAGCACCAAAACCAAATGAGGAACAAGTTTCCTGTCTGAATCCATATGAGACACATTCAGCTTTAATCTAGTGGGGTCTGGTTTGTTTTAACTGTTAGTTTTTGAAGTCCTGTCTTTGTTTTTTAATTGCAATCAGACAGAAATTATCTCTTACTCATCTTTATTCAAGTTTGGAAATTATGAACAATTGAATTATAATAAACTCTACCTGCAAGTTGTAACCAAAAACCCACATGAATCACAAAACAGCCACACAAAAGTGATTAAACTTGATTATTTTCTGTTTTTCATTTCCTCATTTCAGTAATTATTACTATTCGATGCAGAGCTGTGGCATTGTTTTTATTTACAGGACAGATGTTAAACAAAACCAGAACTTGATGAGGGAAGTTCATCCTCTCGCCAATAACCGGGTTTAAGTCAAAGTTTTTGGCCTGTTCCTCTGAAACCAAAATGTGCAGGACCAGTCTGAAGTTTTTATTTACTCACTGTCCTTGTGCAGAATTTCAATGGGCTGGCTGCAGATCTGACAGTTTGTCAAACTTTGTGAAGTGATTAGCTGGTGTGACCCGCACAGCTGGGACGTTCAGCTGTCATTCAGCCATCACTCTTCTGGACACTTGTGTTGTGTGCTTTGGCGATTTTGTTATAAGCTTTACGGGTTCAGTCAGCGGTCACGCAGAGAGAAGGCCAGTTTCCCTGAAGAGATCAATCGAACCTCTCAGTGACAAAAGGACAACTGCGGTGTGTGTACGTGCATTTAGTGTGTTTAAAATGTGCACAGATGTGTGCAGAGCTTTTGTCTAATAAATTAATGGGATGTTAAAACTGCAATGACCGCTGTGGTTGTCTGTCCCTGTGGAGCAGTTTGACTCTAGAGCTCAGTTTACTGCAGCACTGTCTGCTGCTGCTGCTGGATACTCTGATGGGCTGGGGTCACATTCAGCTCTGAGTTATTGGTTTATTGTATTTAATGCTTGGCCATAATGGGATGCCATCAAACCGATGACCTTCTGTTTGCTTGTACACCATGTGGTGAATAGAAAATGCATTTACAGAGTCCGTGCCAAGGATTTAACCTCTGTTAACACAATCTGCTGCTTAAATGAGATCTGATGAAGGTCACAGCAAACATGAGAAAGTATAAGACTGATACAAATTTTCTGGTAGATCTGCTTAAGAAACTTAAAACAACTCTTTGCATAATTGAATTATGTTGCTAAAGCAAACCTGCTTTTGTTAAAACCACTTTTTTTTACATGGAAATTAAATTCCAACTAACTAAACTTTGTATGTATTTCTTAATCATTTGATGGTTTTTATAAAGTTTTGAGTAAAATCAGCTTTGTTATATCATTTACATAAAGCATGAGGTGTTGCCAGTCCACACTATTAGACGTAGCCCATCTACACCATGTAGTATAGACAGCAGGTGCTACCCGTGTGATTCATCCATGTACAGCAGGCTCTCATCTCCACTGTGTGCCCTCCTCACTCATGGTAACATGGTGTGGCAGGAATTAAGTTCAGTTTCCAGTTCCAGAAATACCAAATGAAACAGTAAAGATAACAAGATGGTCTCTTGCTGTGTGGATGACTCACATTACTTGAATAATTCATGTTCCGGAAAAAAAAAAGTCACACTGTTGTGTATTTTTAAGAACTTTTGACTTCAATACCGGATATATTTGTGTGAAGACACTAACTTGAATTTTTAACGTTGATTTCAGGGATTCAATTAAGTCAAATTTACTTCTTCCCGTATTTAATTTTCTCAGTGCTGAGTTAAAGGATCTGTGTATCTATAAATGCATGATTTCATACTTTATAACAATAATTCTTTGCTATTTAACTCATAAATCAGCTCAGGATGCAGTTATCTGTGTTTCTGATTTTTACCCTCCTTCTTTTCCACCCCTCAGTGCTCCAAGAGCTGCGGTCGTGGACTGAGGAAGAGGAGCGTGTTCTGCCGCAGCACTGATCCGGGGGCCAAAGCGGTGGTGGTCCCTGACAGCATGTGCAGACAGCATCACAAACCCAAAGCCCAGGAGACGTGTGTCCTGAGACGCTGCCCCAAGAATGAGAGGTTACAGTGGATTCCAACTCCCTGGGGAGAGGTAAGAAGACACGCAGTGACATGGAGCTCAGTGCTGAAGTAAAAGAAGGGATGTAGGTTTTTTCTTTTTTAGTAAGACAAGTTTGAGGAGGACATCCACCTGTGACATTTGTTAACAGAACACAAGTTTGAGAACACACCTGCACTTTGTGGTTAGTTCTGTTGTAGGTGGTCAGACTGAAATCAGCATTGACCCTATTGATCAAAAGTTAAAGTATTTTCTCCTGGTGGACAGATTGCCACACTTCCCTCTTGTCTACAAGAGGCAGCCCGCCCTTTATGTTTTACTTTAATGCATTGTCCTTCTGGTAATAACTTTATTAAATGATACCTTTAAAAACAGGATGAAGTATTTTGATAGACAGCAAAAATTAAGTGAAAGGCAAGAACCAAAAAAAGACAAAACAACACATTTAACCCCAGACATCCTGTGAACTGAGACACACAAACACTATATAAACTGAGACTTAGATGAATAAAGATGTGTGGTGTTTTAGTCCAGGTGTGTCCAAAGTGACCCAAGGTTTGTTTTCATACCGCTTTTATCTCACAATGTATCAATAATGTATTGTAATTATATTTAATCATTACCTAAATTATTTGTTCATTTACATTTTCAGTCAGGGTTATAAACACAACCAAAGGATATGTATGACGTGTCAATTCACTGAAAAACATTTGAAGCGTATATAGCAGACCTGAGCAAATTATAGTGTGTGAGTAACAGACTATAAGTCATTTTGGGTGTTCTTCTGTGGACTATGTGAGGTCAACCATAAGTTAGAACATGAAAAAAAATGATACTGCACACACATACAGTTATGTGACTTTTATTTTGAAAAGCGCAACATTTGCATTGTTTTTGGATGGAGGCATGGTGATGTAGTTTGACAAATCCAGATACAGATCCTTTATCGCTAATGATTAGGGAAAGTACTGAATTCGGTAATTTGTATCTACAGACCAAATCGCGTCGGTCGTACCGAGAACCGATTCATGTAAAATCAAACAGTGCCATGTTTCAATTCTGAAACACATCCTTGTGAGGGACTGGAAGAGTTGGTGATTTTCCATGATGTGCATAGGCATGGAGCACATAGCTGTAGTTAATTTAATAAGTTCTTGGTCATTTTAGTTGAGGGTTTTCATGTTGAAGAAATCTGAGAAACAACTGTGATGTTACAGTACAAACGGTTGAGTGTTGTGTTGATATATGTGTTAAAGTTAACATTTTGAGAAATAAATGTTCAATTGAAATCTTTTGAAATTTTAATTCTTAAACAAAATAACATTCATAATGGAATAAACTCACAAAAGTGCTGAAAATTGGCACTTTTGATTTCATGTACCAATTCCCCAGTAACATGCATTGGTACCATATCAGTTCAAATATGACAGGTGCCCATCTCTAGTGATGATTACCCCTCAGCTGTCCTTCACATAGCCATCTCATAAATTCAGCCAGACTTCAATGTGCTTGTTGAAACCAGAGACAAACTGTATCTTTTTTTTTTTTGTCTTTTTTTTCCCTAAAGAGTGAAAGAGTCTCAGTACTTGTGAAGACTAACCAACTAAGCATGTCATAAAACACTAAAGCAATGATTGCTTTTGTTTTTACTATTTATTCCTTCAAGAGAAGTATTTTCCCTTTTGACCGACACCACAATTTCACATATGCACAAGAAATCCTTATTCTTCTGGTTACCAGTAGCAGCTATAAAATATATGGATATGCACATTTTACAATGGGGTAAAAAAATGAAGTTCATGTTATTGTTGGTGCAGCTCTTTGACACAGTTCAGGTTTCTCTTGTGCCCTTTGTAAAAATGATTTGCCCACCCATGTTGCGTGGGCTTAATTTTACTCCAGTGTTTAAATGTATTTCAAGGATTCCAACACAAAGCAGAGACTCCACTCGCTGTAAAAGACGTCAACAGCTCTGCCCCTTTGCTCAGGTTAATGACCCCCCCATTACCTGCTGCATTTACATCAACTAACCTCGACTTCATGCAGACCTTTAACAAGAGGCTGAGTGGGAGGAAAACATGGCTGAAAAGACGTGCGCGTAAATATTCAGTCGACCTCCGTAAAAAAGTTCAAGAGATGCAGTGCATGTTTTGAAGAGTCTTATGATTTAACCTCCTCAACCTTCGACATTTCTCACAAAGCGACGACTTCCAGCTTTTAAAACAGAAGATGAAACGTTCTCCCTTTGATGACAGCCCTTCAAATAAGGGAAAAAAGGGCCTCTCATATTATGCTCCCAGTTTTCAAAGACATTTGACAACCAAACTGGGAGAAATCCATCACAGAACAGAGGAAACAGTTTCACAGCTGGGAGCCTCAGTAGACCAGAATGCAATGCAACATGAAGACTTGTGCTTCATGTGGACTGAAAAGCTATCAGCATTCCTCAACTTCACTTCCCTTTGTTGGGTTCTTGGAAGGCAAACTCACAGATGTTGGAAAATGACAAACGTGACAAACAGGAAAAGAAGAACAACGGAGTATAAATCATTTCCAAACTTCTGAGACACAGTGTGGTGTCGACCCTTCAGGAATGATGAGACCGTGGACCTACAAAAGCTGAATAATTGTTTTTTGTTTTTTTTAAATAGCACGACAGTCTTGACTTGGGGAGTTTTCAATATCAATTATTCTCACATCCTGTTGAGTCTAAATCCACCAAAGCCAAAATCAAAATGGTGGTATATTGGCATTGGGATGAAGTGATGAAGGAGAGTGGTAGAATAAACAGGGCAGCTTCATTTTGTGTTATGAAGTAATTTTCTGATTGTTTCATAGCAACCATGCTCCAAAGCCTGTCCAAATCTCTGTGTATAAATGCAAGAAGATAATGGGGTTTTGTTTGCTCACAGTTTAAAGTTGCACATCTTCCTGCCATAGTTGTACACAAGGTCTCAGGCGAAAATGACTCAGACTTAAACCTACTTAACTGAAACTGCTAAGTCACATTATTTTGCAAAATTATGAACCACTCAATAATCAAGGTTGTAACAAAAAGGCATTAAATTTGTGTAATTTAAGATATTCAGCAGAACCGTCATCCATAATTATAAGATAAAATAAGGTAAGATAAGATAAGACAAGATAAGATATTTATTCATCCATTCATACATTATCGTAACAACTTAATATGAACTTCAGTTTTCATCGTCTGTTACTTTTTTTTTTCTTTTTTTTTAAGATAACCAGTTTAATAGTACTTTTTCAATGAAACTCAACAATAACACTTTATATGAAGTTGCATGCATAAGACTGACATGATACTTTCACCAATACGACATGACGTCTGTCATTAAGTTAAAGGAGGCTTCATGGATGTTTATGAATATTGTCATTAAGTGTCATTTGGTCAATTATGTCACCTTTACTGCAAAGTTGACATTGTTTGGGGATGTTTTCGGTCTGACAATTTGATATTCACAAAGACAACATAACCTGACACTGTCTTTGTAAATGCCAAGTTGTCAGAACAAAAACATCCCCAAACAATGTCAACTTTGTATTAAACGTGACATAATTGACCGAATGACACTCACTGAAAACATTCATAAACATGCGTGAAGCCTCCTTCAATGTACTGACGGATGTTTATGACAATGTCATGTCAGCCTTATGCACACACCTTCAAATAAAGAGTTATTAACTCAACTTGTGCGGGTTTATAGTGTGTTGTGTGTGCGTCTCTGCTCTGCATCCATCACAGCCTCCACAGTTATAACCCTCCTCTGTCACATGATGGAGAAAATAAAAAAAAACTGACGCTTTTTGATATCCTCTGATCATGTAAAGGACACACCAATTACATTTATGTGAGTGGCAGACAGAGAGAAGACAAGATGGAGTGACTGAATCAGAAAATACAAAACATGAAAAAAAATTTAAAAATGAAAATTGAAAATTCAGACATCGAGCAGTCTCTGCAGATTCACACCCAGGCATGAAATAATTTTGGACCATTGTTCAGTACTCAGAAGTTTCAACAAAAAGAGGCTCTCTATTGAAGTAGAAAAACAGGGCAAGGTTTTTACAGAAAATCGCAGAAACTTCCTAGTCAGAGAAAGAATCAACAATAAATCTCAGCACTAAATCACCACTAAAGAAAACTAAGCAGGGGAAATAACAACAAAGAATGTCAGAAATCAACCAACTCAGATATAAAAGAAAATAATAACTCGAAAAATTGTAAGATGTCTCAAAACTCACTTAAAGATAACGGCGCAGAACAAATGGAGACACAGGATATTTATTAGGGCTGAACAATTAATAACAAATTAGATTGGTGTTACGACCTGCTGCAATATTCACATCGCAGACGTTGCAACATACATTTAACCAGAACTGTCAGAGTACCAGTTTTATTTATTTATATATTGCGGCGGATGTTTTATGATCTAAACTAATGTTACTCAGCCCTGCTCAACCAAAGGCCAGATTGTTGAAAACTATCTTCAGGGCAACATTATTATAAGTGGCTGAAACAGCACAAAGTATAGTGAAGTGTCCACATGGTGCAATCAGCTCGACTCAGCGGTCCCACCAGGTCACTCTCTACCTTTGACAAAGGTTCTGCCCCTAGAAATGACACTCTCTGTCTGAGAATCAAATCGATCAAGGGGCAAGTTGAGAGTTTACAGGAAAAAAATAATCCATGTCAAAGATAATCAACATCCTCCAAGGCAGTTTTGAATTGGGAAAAACAAAAACTTGCACGCCAAAAGGCACGCCAAAGGCATTTAGGATATGTGCCGGAGTTCAACTGGTATTTTACAACCCCATTATATGGATGATGATTAAAAAAAACACTTTTTCTTCATTTCTATATCAAATGCATAATTTCATTAGTCTGAAAAAGGTTTAGGTTTTGAAACAAAGCTTAAAAGTGTCGATGTAAGGATCAGGTTTGGAGCACAAAACTTAAATGTGCTTAGTTTCCAGTGAAGCAGCAAAAGTTCAACCATTTTGAGGAAGCAAATGTTAATTCATTGACTGGAATATGTTAATTAGTGAAAAATTTGAGCTAATTTTTGAGCAAGGTATCCCCAAACGTGATGTCTTGCTTAAAGAAATGCATGTTAATTGGGTTTTTGGACTTAATATTCGATGAAATAGGGGTAAAAATATCACCAAGTAGATGTGTTTCAGAAAAAAAAAAAAAACACTGGTTGCACCCCATATTCTGATAAATAGGTGGGTCTGAATTTTTATGAAGAGTCAGGATGCACACGCACACACACACACTCACACACTTACTAAAAAAGCATATGCTGTCTGCTCATCACACATAATGACTGAGAAATACTCTGCGGTGCACTTTGTGTTTTGGCTCTATCACTGCAACAAAAGGTGACCTTGTTCTGTTTGCGTCAGTCCGTACCTGCTGCATCACAGAGTCTATTTTCTCAAATGGTCCCTCCTGCCTGCTCTCTCTCTTTCAGTGCTCCAGGTCTTGTGGTTCAGGGGTCCAGAAAAGAGAGCTCCGCTGTGGGGAGAGAGACTCACATGGAGGGTTCGTACCTTTAACTGCACACTCAGTCATCCTTCACACTCTGATAGATCTGCACAGATACTGAAGACCCCCCCAGTGTCACCTTTATCCCCTGAACTACAGTGTTTTCAAATATAGAAACCTGTCCTCTCCTCTGGCACACAGGCTCACAGAGTTTCCCACGCGGAGGTGCAGGAACGTGGCCAAGCCTTTGGTGGATCTCCAGCAGGTCTGTAACAGAGGTCCGTGCCCACAGCTCCCCCGGGTCCTCCCTGGCAGAACCCCCTCCACTGCGGTGGTCTTGGGCTGGTACTCCTCTCCCTGGCAGCAGGTACATTTTCTCACACTTTGATCCTTAAGAGTCGACATGGGAGACTTTTAGTCCTACAGGTGTGTTCCAGCTGACAGGCTTCCAATCAGGAGCTTTTTCTCTATCATGTGAAACCGTTTCTGACTGCTCTACATTTATATTCAGGAGAAAATTGAATTCAGAGATGGGTAACGCATGACTGGCTGCTCAAACCAGGATTTGTCACCGCAGCCATGCCAGCGCTTAGATCTAATATCTGTAACATCAGCATGGAAAAGGACAGAAAGTAGAGGAGCAGAGATTATCTGTTTGGAAGCGAGCCGAGCTTTGAAAATATTGTTTTCAGACACAAATGTTTGTGGAGGCCAATTAGAGATGGACAGGAGACACAAACCACGAACAGCAGTAAACCACTTACCCTCTCTTTCCTTGTGCAGTTATAAATTGGTTACCACCAGTTTGTTGACAGCTGCCTTTAATTCTAAAGGTCAGGTCTCATTTGGACCACAGTGCAGAGCTGGACAGCAGGGAACTTAATGAAGCAAAGTTATCAAAGTGTGGGCCTGAGGCTGATTCAATCACTGTAAAAAACAAGAAAACAACCAAAAAAAAGAAAACATGTTTACTCTTTTTTTTTCAAAATACAGTGCAAAGTGATGTGTGTGGTTAACATGGTAGTAGCTGACCAAAGTTGTAACTGCAGCAGACTAAAAAAGTTTTTTGGAGCCTCTCAGAAACTTTGCAGAAACTTAACGTCACCATTACTTAAAGCCACTACCCTCAATTAAATGCATGACTATATCCTTTCTATTATGTAACCAATAACTCATAAAAATTTAATCAAATTAAAAAGTAAACCAGCGCCAAACTGCCACTCAAGGAACCAAAGTTTTAGGCTCTTGGCAAGTTGGCTTCATTTTTCACTTTGCAGAGGTTGTCTCTGGAAAACAGTCCAGTTAATCATCTCACTTTAAAATACTTGCCTGTTCATAAACCACAGAATATCAGCACTGAAATGGGGCATTTCCAGAGGTTGTTTCTCAGTATCTTTGTTCAGGTCAGGTTTTCTCAAGTGCACATGAATCCATTTACAGCACGGAGACTGAAAGTGTTTTTTTTAGCATTTATTGTGTAGTAATGTTGGACACTGGAGCTGGACTGTCTGACAGAAAAAGGAGACCAGAACAGAGGGATGCTAAGCAGGAGAGTGATAGAGCACAGCTAAAACCGGGGTTAAGCTGTTAGGTTAGGTCACTGTATTTGTACCCGCAGGTAGATTTGTTCTGCAGAAAGTTAATGATGACATTCACTTTGATATTTAGTCACAAAACAATCAAAAACACAAGAGCATCCAAAACAGTCAGAGTTGACACACTGCAAAAACACTAAGACATTGAAAGTACTCCAATTCCACCAACTATAAAATCAAAGAGGATGTCATTTAAAAAAATACATCTATGGACATAAATGAAAACAAATAAAAGCTATCACTGAAAAAAAAACCAAAAAAAAAAAAAACGAAAGCTTAACATCATTAGCAAAACAAAGATGAAAGCCATAATTAGAGCAGATAATGCTAATAAATAGGTTTGTGTATGTCACAACAGTTTCAGGGAGCAGGAGAGTGGACTCAGTTACAGATTACACTCAAAAAATTTTATAAAAAAACAAACAAAAATTACCAAAAATGCATAAAATAAATCCAAAATACAAATATTCTTCTCGAAAACATCCCAAACTCAATTAACTCACTCCAGGAAAAACTTATGGAGCCCAAGAGACACAGGAACATGACTTGAATATACAATGAACCAACAAAGAACTGAACTCAAAACAGAGACTAAATGGAAAAAAGGACTTATTAACCACTGGTGTGACATGAGACAGGTGAAACACATGAGGGGCAATCAAATTGTAGGGATACTCAAGACCAGGAGATAAAACACAACAAGAAAAATAAAGATAAAGTGAACACAAGACACAGGGGAAAACTACAACCAGAAACACTAATGAACATAACTCAAGAAAAACACCAAAAAAACAGAGATTTACTCAACACAAGAATGAAACATAGCCAAAAACAAAATTATCAAAGTGCAATTTTCACATCTTGTTCCACTCTGTGATAGCAGCAGGAACAAAGCTGTTTCTGCCTCTGTCTGTTCTGTACCCTGAGACTGTGAGAGGGAGGAAGCTGAAACTCATTGTGCAAAGAGAGGGAGTCATTGATTAGAACTGAGGTAGCTATGCTGGACCTGTCTGGTGGACAGGGATGCTGGATTGGGCTGTGAGTGACTGGATCATTTGACTAGTTGGCTCAACTAAAGTGTCCCTGTACATCAGACAGGCTGTTAGTGCTATGTTTATTCCAACTCACATGCAGCAGTTATACTACAGTTCTCTGTTCAAATGTGAGAGTCTATCAGTAAAATGAAGAGCCAGGTTACATTTGCTCTGCTTGGTGAGGTTGGAGTTGGTAGATGAGCACTGGTAGGACATAACCAGGATTCATTAATGTTACACATGGCACATTACATATCTCAGGGTGAGTAACATGAAACAGACAAACTGTTCACCCTCTGGACTTTAAACTACAAACTGAGTTTACAAAGATGGATTGTTGTCACATTTCAAACAATAGCTCCACGTCACTACAAATCAATACATTACTCTGTCTCTTTGCATCCTGAGATAAAGTTGTCTAGAACATAAAAAACGTAAAGTGAAAAAGATCTCCATTCATTTGTAAAAATTACAGCATTGGGTGATAGTGCTCTTGGGAAATGGTGTCCTCATCCTGAAAACACAGTACCAATTCTGACCACAAGTGTCATTACGGTCAAACGCCAAAAAGGCAGTCCTTAAAGTGCCTTTTATAGTGGGGCTCTTAAAGGGATTAGGATACGCTAAACACTTTTAGGATGATATTTTCAACCAAACAGATGTTAGCTACAGCTAAACAAGAGTTGTCATTTCAGCTGAAAATACCTTTAGTTTCTGTAGAAACGACGAACCCTCTTTTTGTTCAGCTCTGTGTTAAATCAAAACTTAAATCAGCCAAGATTTTGATGAATACTGAGGGACAATTCCTTACATATAAAAATGTAAAAAATAATTATATCAATAGCTGCTGATTTCGAAGCTATGATAAGAAATTGAATCTAGAATGGCTTTGAAATGGGGTAGAAGTGGAGAGAATTTCGTCTCCCTACAGCATCCGTGTGGTCAGTTCCTCCTCAGCTAACAAATCTACTGAGACAGTTTTTCAGAACATTTATTTCTGCCTCACCATCTCTCCTTTTATAGATTTTTGTTTACCAAGCTCCTGTCTCTGGGAGGCCCTGGCATCATGAGGGAGGCAACACAATGTCTGGGCCCAAACCGATCAATATGAGATATATATGACCCAGAGTGGCTCCTGTGATCCTGTATCCGTCTTTTCCTAAACCTGTGAGGCAGACTGAGAGAGATGGTGATAGTTCACAGATGGAGCTTTTTGCCACCAGTGGCTTGCTGTGTGGTAAAGGCCTCAGATACAACATAAAAGCTCGACTCTGTTACTCGGTGTCTGGGTGCAGGTTGTGTAGGCTACGTGTTATATCATCTATTATGCAAAAAGTCTTAAGGGCAGCCTCTTATAGCACGGTGTCTTATTCTGCTTGATCTGAAGCTTGTGATCCGAGTATGTTTCCACCAGAGAAGATATCTCCTGACAGCTTGCTGGAGGGCGAGTACATGCTGGATGGGATGTTTGTTTTCTTCATCTGTTCTTTGTCTCTGCGTAGACTTTTCCTCCACCCTTCCTCTTGCTCCCCATCTCCTTTTATGAAGACTCATTTTTCTCCGTGCTCTCCAATGATTTGATCTCCCTTCACTGTTTATACCACCGCACTTCTTCCCCATTCCTCTTCCGCTCACTCTGTCCGTCTTTTTGTCTCCGCCTCCCTCTCCGTCAGTGCTCTGTGTCCTGTGGTGGAGGAGTGCAGACCCGGACCATTCAGTGTCTGCGGCAAGGTCGCCCTGCAGCTGGCTGCCTGCCACATCAGAGGCCTGTCACATCCAGGGCGTGCAACACACACTTCTGCCCCCCTGCTGCTGCCCCACCTCCTCCACAACGTCCCGGACGGGTCCCAGCGGCCGGACCTACACTGAAAGGTAAATTCCGCTAAGGACAAAAGAACAGGTGCTTGACAGTTTCTCAAATACATGTAAGTTTAAACTTTAAACTGTGTAGCTGTTAGATCATGGCTCTTTGGCCTCGGCTGCCTACCAAAGCCGCTTTTTAGCAAGTGAAAGTTAGTCAAATACTTAGCCCTTACAAGAACTAAAGGAAGGAAAAAGCATTTCCTTGACTCAAAGATGGAGGTACCCTTTGGATTAAGATCATAGACTGTATAATAAATCGACTCAGTGTCTGTTAATGAAATAGAGTTTTGAAGCAAAATGGTTGGTATTGGAAATGGGGCAGGCTTTTAGTCTTCACACTCCCAGCTATTGATATCAGTCATGTTATCTGACCTGTACCTCTGATTGGGCGAATCGTGTTCCAAATATATTCTAAACCAGTGATCACCAACTGGTAGCCCGGGGGCTGAATCTGGACCACCAAACCGTCCAATCTGACCTGTGACTGGATTCCAAAATTGTGTTGATCAGAGAAAAAATATCATGTGGTCCAAACTATTAAAGCAACATATTCTCTGTGAACGGTGGCTGTTTTCTCACTCTGTGCTCTGAGATTGGCCAAATTTGCTCTGGTTGTGGGTGTTGTTATGATTGACCTAGGGATCTATGGGCTCTTAAGTACAAATGTACTGTACATAAATGCACCTCTTCATCTGCATACATACCTAAATGTATAGATAAATGTGAAAACAAAACTCCCAAACACATTGAATAAACCGTCAAAAGAAAATTCGACCTTCAACTCCCAGCTAATAGTAAACCACTCATTACAAAAAAAAAAAATCAAGTCTAAGTCAAAATAATCAAACTCCTTCAGATCTTTCCTGGACTATTCCAGACAAAGCCATAAAAACCTTACTTTTATTTTTTAAAAGGACAAAAAAAAAAAAAATGGGTGGCATTGAGATCCTACAGAGACTTGATGAAATGATGAGGTCATCTAATAAGGATCTCTAACTTCATTATGGTACTTATACACTAAAGTCTGCCCAGAGCTCTGCCCCTGAAAGGCCCTTTAAAGGGCAGGCCAATCAGAGAGAAGGGGGTTTGTGGGAGAGGAGGCCGAAATAAGGCTTCTCTAAAACATCAGTGTGAGTAAAATAGGGTTGATGAAAGCCTTATACTGCCACACTTTGGCAAATACAATGATATGTAAAAGCCTACATTTTATATTCTGCTAAATGCAGCCTATTCTTTTTTTTCTGCAGATGAGCATTGTGTAGACCACTTCAGCTGGTGTCACCTGGTCCCCCAGCACGGCGTCTGTGGCCACAAGTTCTATGGACAGCAGTGCTGCAAGTCCTGCTCCAACAAGAGGGCGTAGACTTTCAATCCCTTTGAGTCTGTGGCATCACACCTCAAGGAATCGACCTGAAACTGACCATTTCTGGATGAAAACTGAAAAACAAACACAGAACTGTTTTCAATGTGTGTTTGCTTCCTGGAGTACTTGACTGATGAACTCAAAGAAGATGTAAAAGACTCCTCAGACTTTGAAAAAAGACAATATGGCTGATGGCGCTCTTCTGCCAAAGTGGTTATGAGTCATATTTCTAACTGGAAGTGGAAAGAGCCTCTAAAGACTGGTTGATGTAATATATAACGTATGTTGTCCTCCTGATGCCTGTTTTCCTTTTGAAACCTCTAAAGCTACAAGCCATCAAGAGACCAGGAAAAGGACAATAGCATTTTTAGCTTGCTTCTATGTTGTTTACTTTGAAAGCATCTGGTTTCATACTCCTCTATTTAAGTTATTATGGTGCATTATATATGATTTTACATTTTGTCAGGTGTACAGTGGATCTGTGACATGTTATATCTTTGTTTGGATGTACCGTCGGATCGTGCCAGTCACCTTTGGATCCTTGTAATGAGATTTAATATGAGGTAATAGTTTAAACAGTCAGATATCTGCACTTTTCCTATAAATAACTCTCCGCCTGTTTTGTTTACTGCTGCTGAGTCATACCTGGAAATGTTTTTGTGTGCATTGTTAACGCTTTGAAACCATGCCTCTGTGTGTACGTTAAACACATTCATGCAGTCACGTTGTAAATGGTCCTTTGTATCTCTCCTCTGTGGTTATGGAAATACAACATGGTCATCTAGCTGCTTCTCCTTTTTGTGTGCATTCTCTCCATCGATTTCAGCCACAAAGAGGAGAACAAAGCACTGTGCTCTCTGCCAGCCCGGGGGAGAGGAGAGCAGGGTGAAGAGGGGCTGAAGAGGATGATTGTAAGGCAGACAAGGGATCCGTCTATCTGGAAGAGGTTTTTCTTGGCAGGGGCCAACAGTGTAGATGTGTTTTTCACAGATGTCGGGTCAAAATGCTTCACTTATGTGGCTGAGGCTCGATTGGTTGGTTTGACACAAGGGGCACAGTCACACTGAGGTTCAGTTTAGACTTCAGCAATGCAACAACTGAGGTTAAGATCAGTGAACAACAACTGAAACTTGTTAAAAACATCTTTTCTGGGGTATTGGTCAAATGAATAATTGAATTAATTGTCTCGTGTAGTTCTTAACGTTTGAATTCATCCAAAATAGTTTCCTATAAACACATTCAGTATGTGATGAAAACAGACTATGAGCTTAGTTATCAAGAGATTGAACCATTCAAATGCAGGTAAACAACTTCGCCTGATCAGGAACAGAGAAAGCGTAGCTTCATCTATCCGACTGCAGTTTTCTTCTGCAGGTCTCATTACACCTTGGCGTTCAGCAGAGGCAAGTTTCACCCTAGAGATGAAGTAGATTACTATGATAAACAGTCGGCCTCCAACACAACAAACCCTATGATTAATTTGTACTTGAATTAACATGCACGAATAGAATGTAAGAAACATAAAGAGCTACAGCTACATAGAATGTTCTTTCTTTTTTTGTAAACCAATGTGAAAGGACACATTTCCAACTATCAAAGGGTCAGGGTGAGACGTTCCCAAAGACAAGTCTGATTCTCTTTTCTGCATGTATGCACATACAAGACCAGGCCCTCTTTAACATTTTTGAGTGATGACCACTGCGTGTATGTGAACGTACTGAGTGTGACCCAGTGTTTCAAGAGGGACATTTGAAGCCATATCATTTTTTTTAACCTTATAAGCTGCTCAAAACATTGCATTTATGAACAATATTTACTACAATGATAAAGTCATCCCATAAGGTCATCCAAAAAATATCCACATGTAGTTTCCAGTCTTGCAGTGCAGGCGTTTTTGTGTTCATTTTGCTTGTTAAATTAATAATAATAATAATAATAATAATAATAATAATAATAATAATAATAATAATAATAATAATAATAATAATAATGAAGCCTCTGGTCAAAAGCTGGGCAAGTCCACTCAGAATGTAAACAAGAGGCAGAGGAAATTTCAGTCACACCTGGAGACCGCTGGAGTTGGCAGGGGCATGATGCAGAACAAATTTTTGTCTTTTGCCTAATTTACTGATCAATGCTGATATATGTAGAAAAGTAAATTGAGTATAGAAAAGATAAATTAGTTTGTGTGTGGAAATAAATTTGTTCTCTCTTATAGTCTGTAAATAAAACAGGACATATGTCCTCAAGGTCAGTGGCAAATTAAACTTGAAGTCCACAAATTATCATGCACAGACCTGGTGAATGGTAGTGTTTGTTGTGAGAAATAACAGTCCATTATGAAGAACTAATTTTTCACCTTACATTTGAATGTCCTATGGCTGACATGGAACATTATTAAACAGTTCAGGAATAAAATATTTTGGTTTACAACCAGTTCAAGGTGGTACATTTTGGGGCGGTACTCAAAACCAAAAATGCGAAAATTCTGTTTCTGTTCAGAACACTCTTATAGGGGAAAAAAATCTGATTCAAAACCCTGGTTTAAAATAAAGTTTTAGAGTCACGTAGCAGAGAGGAGAGTGACTCAGACAGAAGCTGATGGACTGAGAGTTTTCTTTTGGACAGAGGTGAAGGTGTTGGAGACTTCTTGCTTCTGGTGTGGATAGATTTCCTGTATGTCTCTTTTGTGAGATCAAAGCTGAAGCAGTCTGCTGGAGAAAGTGCTCTGAGGTCTGTCTGGTGGGTTATTTAGGAGGGCGGTCAAGGCTGTCCATTATAGATGACAGTTTGTTCAGTTTCTTCCTCATACAACTTTAAAAGAACCTGTCTTGGTGAGTAAATGAGGTTTTCTGGTTAAACTTGGTTCTAATCTTTATCCATCTGCACAGT
Organism: Thalassoma bifasciatum; assembly: GCA_008086565.1. Classification (NCBI taxonomy): domain Eukaryota; kingdom Metazoa; phylum Chordata; class Actinopteri; order Labriformes; family Labridae; genus Thalassoma; species Thalassoma bifasciatum. The sequence continues at coordinate 22,530 of RPOG01003782.1, read as the reverse complement.
ATAGTAAAGCAAAGAGAAATGGCCAATAAAAATGGATAATAATGTTTATGGCTCATAAAAGGAGAGAGGTTTACAGCAGGAAACATGCAGCCTGCCATGATGGCGTGAGCCTCAGCCGTCGCACACCTGCTTAGGAAAAGATCTTAAATCGACCGCCTGCAAATAAATTTCCATGAGTTTATATTTACAAAAAGGTCATCTTCAAATGAGCTTCCATTGCTTGTGTTAAACTGTTGGAGGAGCTGTAGAGTTAAGAATAAAGTTTGAGTTTTCTCCTCCTCGTAAGATTTTTTGCCCTCTCCTTTAACACAGTGATTGTTATGCTCAACGATACACTCTGTTGCCGACATTTGTCTGGCCACATAGTGGGAAACTGTTGCACTATCTTTGGCCTCCTTGGCAGCTTTAGATGTTTGCTCACTTCATGCCCCCCGAAAAACTTTCATAAGTTGAAGCGTGCTGAGATTTATGCTATCAAGCAGAGTTGTTCTTACGGTGATTATGCCACCCTTTCTCACACTGCGGGGGCTGGGATTGCTCTTTAATCAACCCGTCTGCGTGAATCACGGAGCCTTGAGTCCCCACATCGTCTCGGCTGCATGTTGTTTACTGGCATGCTGAGAGCCAGACACCACAAGCTGGGGCCCACGCACGTACACACAAATACGGCAGCTTGGCTGACATACACAAATATAGCATGTTCACTGAGCTTGGACTGGCTGTGAAGGTGTGTATTTGCTTTGCTGCAATCTGTGTGTGCGGATACACTTATGCAATTTCGGCATGCATGCACGTCTTTCATGCTTCCCTGGATACGTGCCCATATTTTCTGCTTGAATTCATACATCTAGTATGTGTGAGTGTTTGTCTTAAAGGTAGAGGTAGGGTTTGTACAACACATGTATGTCTCCATGAAGCAGCTTACGATGTCTGTCTCTCAGCGGGGAAGCAATTTTACTGCTGAGCTGATGGGAGAATTTTTATTTCTCCAATGTGCTTTCATTTCCAGATGGGACTCAATTTTCCCTGTCCATATTGGTTCATAATGACATATTTTGATTATCTTAGCATGGGGAGCCACATCAGCCCAGTTATTACTGCTGCAGAGAAATAAAGAGACCAGGGCTCAAATAAAGAGACAGACACTCAGGGGGTTTTATTTTGGTATCATGTCTGAATTGGATCTGAAGCTGCAGTTAGAGCTGGGTTATGAACTTCAGTTTGATTTCAGAAAAGTTATAAATATGTCTGTTGATTCTAGCATTGATCCTTTCTTGAGCACAAAGTTACTTATATTTATAAGTTCACTTTGGAGTTTATCAAGGGTTGATACACACATTATGGAAAGTTACACTTTTGGCAAACAAGATAGTTTTGTTTGTAAATTAACATGGTCATTTATTAGTGTGAACTGAAAAAGTGTGCGTCTATATTTGAACATAAAGTCGGGCACGCACCTGCTTCAGCAACAAATCACCTCTGAATATCTGTTTCGAACAAAAAGGATTTCAGTCTCCACAACTATCTTAAGCTTTTAATTCAAGATATTAATCTGAACATTTTATTTGGGAATGCACTTACTTATCTCTTGGAATGAGATAAGTGCCAGTGATGAAGTGGACTGTACATTTTTTTCAATGTTCAAGTTAAAGCTAGAGGACAGGTTGGAAAAGCCATGGTGAAGAGTGACAGGGGATCTAAAACTGTTTTTTTTTAACACTGTCACTTGTTCTTTATATTTTTAGACCCAAGTTAATCCGTGGTCTGAATCCATCATGTTGCCTATTACCTGCATGCCACCCTCCACTATGGCCTTGTTTCCTGCTCAATCTACTGTCCTCTCCTCTGAATAAAGGCCTGAAACATCCCCAAAAAAACTGAAATAAATAAATAAAAGGCTCATTTCAAATGAAAGAGATGGTTTTCTGTTTTTCCATACTTTAAACAAGGATAATAAAGGAACAATGCTGAAGGTTCAGGCGAAACATGTCAAGATTTTTAAACTGATTAAACAAGATAAATGAGCTAAAACAATGAGATCATCATAAAACGATCTCCTGGCTCGTGACACATTTGAGGAGCGAACATCAAACACCATGGTCTGCTGAACGCTCTGCTGCTGTTTGTCCCTGGGGACTTTGCCAGTCAAAGAGAATCAGGGTTTTAGAGTGTGGAGCCTTAAAGGGACAGTAGCTAAAACAAAGTGTTTCAACAGAGGCTGAGATGAAGGTTTTTAAAAAGAGCGATTCTCGAAATGTTACGAACAAAGGATCACTTCTCCCCCCAAAAAATTGACCAACCACCAAGTTAAATAGCCTCTAAACAACAGCTCAGATGGCAAAATGATTAATCATAAACTCCCATCATACATCACTTGCACTGGTTCTACCTAAAATGGCACTGACGTTAGCTTCCATGGTGTCCACAACGCCCAATGTGGCTGGATCATTTCGCTGTAGCACTTTCTTCTAAACAGTGTGGGAGGTTTCTTTTTTACTGTGCCACTCTTAGGCCACCGATATATGATGCTTTTGTCTGGAGGCTTGCCAATGAAGTAGTGCTAGCTTGGCCGTTTTTGTTTGTTTTTTTCTTGGAGAGGGGTAATTAATGGAAACCTTCAAGAGTCCTGACAAACTTGTCTTTCTACCTTTCTCTATCTTTATTTGTTTTTAAATCGTCTATATAAAGACTTCTAGAGGGTCCTGGCAGAACACGAGATTTTTATATTCAGGAAAAACTGTATTCCATTTTTACCGTCTGTTCTGTTGATTACCAAAATGTTCAGTACAAACTGTAGACTCAGTACTGCAAAAACTGAAATCTAAGCATTATGTCTCATTTGTAATAAAAAAAAAAACTATCTTATTTTTCTTTATTTGAGCCACATTCACCATACCAGGTCATAAAAATATCTTATTTCAAGTTTTTTTTAAGACAAAAATGAGGACTGAATGCCTATAACAAGTCAAAAAGAATCTGCTTCATACAAGAAACTTTTTTCTTATCTCATTGGCTGTTTTTTTTTTGTTTTGTTTTGTTTTTTTGTTACAAGCAATTCAGACCTCATTTTCTCTTTAAAAATCTTGAAATAAGACAGTATTTATAACTTGGTCTGGTGAATGTGGCTCAAATCAAGAAAAATAAGACTTTTTTTACTACAAATCAGACATAATGACTTGCTAAGGTTTCAGTTTTTGCGGTGAGTCTTTTTGAAGTACCAGTTTAAGGTCATTTAAGATCAGAAACATTTTACTTTGTGGTTTTGACACTGATCCCATTTATTTGAAGAGTGCTTCTTTATTAAACAAGTGCACAAATTTCCCTTTTAGAGAGAAGGTCCCAGCATGCACCCCGAGCCAAAGTCGATGCCTTGAACTGTCAACTCCAAACAGGTCTGTCTCTCTTAATACCTGCAGATCGATGCAAGTGTTTCTCCTCTGCTTCAAAATGCACTCCAGGTCCATCTTTTTTTTTTCAGTTGGCAAAGCACCCATTGCTGTTTGTCCAGCTGTAAGTCAGTGTGTTATTTCCAGCTCTGACTTTCCTCCGAGCGGACTGTCGAGCAGGCCGGCTAACACAGCCGTTTGCGGACGCTTGGTGAGCACTGAACCTTGATAGGACTCCTCACAACTGACAGTCGGCCTAATCACATCTTAACACAGTTCCATCTTTGTGTGTGTGTGTGTGAGTGTGTGTGTGTTTGGAGGAAGAGAAAGTGAGAGTGATCTTTCTATTTCTTGCAGGGCTTAGGCTACACAGAGGGCAGGCTTCAGAACAAGTCTGAGCTGTCATATTTCAGCGCCACCTCTCCCATCAGTACGTCTGTATCAAGCAGAGTTCACTCAGCTCATGCCCACACATACAAAAAGATAACAGACACACACTCTTACCCTTTTCTTCATTTCTTTTTTCTCCCCCTGGCTTTCTCACATCCTCTCACACAATGTGGCCGCCTGCACGGGGGAGCGCCTGGTATTTGCTGCAGGGTGATTGCAGGTGGATCACGGCTCTGGCAGGGCTTTAGAGGTGTGCGGTTGCGTGGGAGTCTCAGTGTGGGGCTCATTTGTTGCTGCCAGGCATCTCCTCCGATGCTAAGAGATCTGGCCCTCGCAGATCTCTGTGATTAACAGCTCAAAAGACGACTGACAGCTCTGCATCAAGCCCGGCCTTTGTGTCTCTGTAACGCTGGATGATTTAAGAGTCGGGTAAAGACCCCTGGATATCTTCCTTGCGCCCCACTAAACCTCCCTGACTCTCCTCAACCTCTCATGCCGATCCTTGCCCATCACATGCTCCCAGGCTGTGTCTCATTAGCCTTCCCCTCCATCCATCTCCATCTGTGTGTTTTCTTTATTTATATCTCTGCTCCTTTCCGTCTTTTCCGCAGATCCATCCTTCTACACTGTAATTTCTTTAACCTTTCCTGGATCTCTCACTTTTTTCTTGCACTTTTTGACCTCATTAATATTTCTTGTACTTCTGTGAACTCTGCGAGGTTTTTCAGTGTTTGCCTTACCAAACACAGAGCTTGCTTCATAACCTCTCCTGCTGTGTGTTTTCTGTCTGTGTTGGGTGTCATCTGGGAATCCACCACAGCTGGTGACGGTGCAGGTTTTGAAATTCAGTCTTTCAAACAAAGTCACCCCCCAGTTGGAGGAAATGCATGTTTTATTTCTCAGGAAAAACACTTTGCTCATTTGATGACTGATGAAGAATCTGACAAAAAATTATCTGAATCAGAAAACCTATTGTATATATCACGTATATGATAATGCAAAGTGAGCTGCTGGTTTGTTGGACCACCCATGACCCTGTCAAAGGCTAACGCTGTCAGGTCTCTTAGTTAAGTGTCATTTTTTTTTTTTTCTTTTCTTATGTGTCTTGTTTTGTGTTTGTTTCATTATTACCCAAATTTGTCCATTGACTTCCTGCCCTTCTGTGTCACCACCTCCCTGATTATCCCAGTGTGATTCACCTGCATCTTGTCATCCTCACTCGTGTTCACTTACACACTGTCTTACCTTCCTTCTGTGCCAGATAATCCTTTTCTGTAGCCTCTTTTGACCCCGTCTTTGCCTTGTGGTTTTGGATACCTTTGCGTCTTACTGGCTGCCTTCTTATGCACTGATCTGGGACTGAATAAATATTATTGAACTTTGCCCAAAGTTTGTGTCCAGGAATTTTGGGTCCTATTCTTGGTGTGTCACAAATGCCAGAAATACTCTGGATGTGTCTCTGCTCTGTTGCGTGTTGACTTCATGCTCTTGTATCCATCAACTCAGACTTGGGCGCTACTGGAATAATATTACTTTTACGAGTTACAAGTAGTGTAATGTGTTACCCTTGAAATCCAGTAATAATATTCACCCAAAAAGTAACTCCTTGCCCATTACTCCCTTGACGTTGTAATTCATGATTTAAATTACAGCAATATGCAGTTTAATATTATCATGTTTGTCTGCTGAGCGGTGAGGGAGCTCCAGTCATGGTTGCCAGGTTTGCAGTTTTCCAGCAGAATCCAGCATCTTAAAGACTCTGATGCATGGGTAGTTTTCTTGGGTTTGATTTTATCATTGTTGTCACACATTAATAGCAACCCTAGCTAACTTGAAAGAAGGAGCGGTAAGTGTTTACTGGAAATGTTATTATTATTTGGTTCTGTAAAGAGAAAAGATGACAGGTCAATAATAATAATAATAATAATAATAATAATAATAATAATAATAATAATAATAATAATAATAATAATAATGAACCTTCACCTGTGATTGGTCAAAGTGTTTTGGTTGATGAGTGTTAATACTGTGGGTGGCCATGCAAAATGAAATGTTCAGCCTTTTAAGACCCAGGCTAAGCACAAAAATGACTTTTATGAAAGGATGTTTTCTTAGGTAATTAAAAAAATATCAAATGCAGCATCATGTCTGTCATTATATGAGCTTGATGTCCTTGAAGGCTGCTGTCACTGCCATAACAGTAAAAAAATGTTTTAATGAAGAATCTGACTGCTATATATCACCAAGCATTCCAGTTTAAACAATAGATTTGTTGGTTCAAGAATTACGTAGAGGAAAAACAGTCTCTTGAATTCCTTGGTTGGTGGCTGTTCTGCAGCAAAGTACTTTTGAATATTAACATCAATTTCACCATGTTTTCCTCACAGTTAAGTCCAAACAGAAACTTAGACATTTTCATTCATAGTAAGTTTTAGCATTGGCGTTTTTGTTTTTACTCTTTAGAGAAACAGCAAATAGAGCAGCACCTCCATAAAGTCCTCTTCAACTTTTCCTTTTTACTGAGTGGCACTCTTAAAGCTTTTACTGGGTGTTGGTGGCGTCTCTTTCATTCAGCTCCTTGTCTGTTACATCCTTAGCTAGTTTCTGCTAGGAGTGTAGTAGTTAAATATTCTACTTAGGTAGAAGTTTAGTTATTCTGATGCCATTTTGACTACATTACTATAAATACTAACGCAATCTCTGAGGTCGGGTATATTTTACCTGATATGAAAATACCCAATGAAAATACTTCTCATCAAGATATGTTGAAGTACAGCAATAAATGACAATGTGAAAAACTCTCCTTTCACCTTTTGATATACAAAGCCTAATAAAATCAGAAAAAAGAAAAAAAAGGTTTCATTAACAAACCCAAAAGTAAGGCTCTGAAATTAGTGAAAATCAAGTAGTCATCAATGAAAATTTCCTAAACTAAATAAATAATGGTAGTGGAAACATTTTCTTTGGTTTTACCCAACAATGTGAGCCTTGTCCACTGAAGGTTACAAAAAAATGTAAATATTTTCAGTGATAAATGATGAATTATTACTCAATAGACACTAAGGTTGTGTGAAAATCGCTAAAACAAGTGCCTATGAAAAAAACAGGGGCAGGGAAATGTGTGTACTTTTGATGATGTCACTGAGCAGCTCGAAGTGACCAACCCATGACATTCTGACAAACACAACATAATGAAAGTCATGTAAATACATCTGCTCGGCTGAAAAGCACCCCACAATAGTGGTCTAGGGTTAAATATAGTAGATGCAGACATAAATGGCAGAACATCACACATTTAGGTTGAAGCTCCTGAACATTTGAGTTTGTCCTTTGTTTTTAACCTGACCTTTGCAGACGCTCCCTAGATCAAGTCACAGTCTGCTATGAGTTCAAAGAAGTTACCATGAAGTGCCCGGTTTGCAGGACAGCTTCTTCTGGTCAAAATCAGGTTATGATTTTTTTTCCCTACATTGCTAAATCAAAATCCCATCAGCTACTTCTATGTTACAAGTGAGGATCATGATTTCAATGAATTTATGAGCAGCAACAAAAAAACTAAATGAGGAAAATAACAGAATTCAATCAATACATAAAGCTTTCAGATGTAAAACAGGGAAACCTTTGAATTATCTGAGCAGCAAACAAACATCAAGACACTTACTTTTGATGACGATGATTTTTCCCCGTTTCAGCGTCACAGCTGCACAGTGCTTCACACACTCATCTAATGTTAGCTTATTCTGTGCATATAAATGGTGTACCCTTCTGTAGTTCAAACAGTGTACAGTAGTTTAGACTTTAACTGTGACAAAAAAGGACATTTCGATGCCAACAATAGAGTCACTTGCTGGTAGATTCAGCATTTTAACCGTATTCAGTAAAAGAGATGACTTCATTCCAGTTTGTTAAACTGCAGCAGAAGAAACCCCATAAGGAGATAAAAGGAGTCTTGGTGTAAATGCTTTATTTAAGGTGGACAAGTAGAAATGGAAGCTGCGGGTGTGTGACGAGTCTCTCTGAGTGGTCGTAATGCGACGTAAAAAACGAGTCGGAGGGGGTCGTGCATCGGAACTGACCAGCTAAAGAAAGGTAAGACGACTATATTTGAGTAAGAAAGAGATATAAAGAGACTAGCATAAAAGTGGACATGCCAGCTGCTTTTCCGAGCATCTCCGCTTAGATCCATTGAGTAAAAAGCTTTTACTTAACGTATTTTCTCCTTGAGGGTATGAATATTATTGATCTGTGTGTTTGCTGCAACTCTCTCTCATCTATCTTCCTTTGAGCGGCCGCTTTCTCATCATTTTCCCCTGAAATGTAAGAATTGATTAGGATCCTCTGGGCTCTGTAGACACCAGCTGTAGCTGTGCCCACCTGCCTGTTAACCCTGCAACCTTGAGGAAACATCATCCCAGTATCTGTGAAAGGATGTTTCTCTTCTCTTTTTCTTCTCTTTTTATGTCCCTCTTGTCTTTGTCTTGTCAGAATTGTGCTTGTTGTGTTTGTTCAGTGCGTGTATGAACCAGGATTAATCAATGCAAAACAGAGAGCTCATCCATTTCATCCTCTGAGGACGTGTCGTTTGTCCCTCCTCCCTCTCCGTCTTGCAGATGCATCGCTTTGCTGTGCTTTGAATGAATCATAAAATAAAGTTCACCCCCTGTTACATACACGTGAAAACACACATGCTACCTGTGTCACACACATTAAAGAAAGCTGTTGAGGAAATGAGATGCACATCTGAGCAGTTCCTCCTCCAACCACTAGAGGGCAATGCTCACCCAGGTATCCCGCATGGATCTACTCTTCCTCTCATATATTTTCTCTCACATTTTACATGCAAATTCCTAACAACAACGTAAACAAAGAAGAACAACATTAAAATAAATCATACCCTCTAACACCTCAGATGAGATATATGCAGATAAATTCCCTCAGATTCCCTCGTTCACATAAACAAAAGCGTTGACTTCTCTGACCTCTGTGCCCAGGTTTAACATCATCACGCTACCAAACTTTATCTTGAGGAAGTGGGTTTAATATTTGTTGCTCAGTCATATTTTATTGATGAAGAGAGTGCCCATGCCAGCCAGGGGGAATACACTCGCACAACAGATATGTAAATTCCAAACCTATCAATTTTTCAGAGTTTTTTGGTCCAGGATGCCAGCTGAATCTCAGAGGCCATCCTTCATTTCTGCCCCTTGCGGATAAAAAGATGAATAGGCTAAAAACAAGCCAGGCTTGATTTCTTAGACCACCACTGATTTCCAAAGTAAATGGAGTGCTCTCCAGCGCGTCGAGGGCAGAGCTGCATTACAAATAATCAGTTGGAAACATCATCAGACGGAAAGAAACAAGGTCAGAACTATCACCAATTAACTATTACTTTTTTTTGTGCAAGGCAAGCAGCAAAAGTGTGGGTGGAGGGATTTGGTCTCCTTCACTGTGGCAAAACAAAGCCAAAAAAAAAAAAACCAAAAACATTGAAATGTGTTTGCAGGTAATTGGCCAAGGTTACAAACCTCAATAAATCAAAGGCATGTTGTGTTTGAAACAAGGGCACAGCAGTGGTCACATTACAGCATATACATTATTTTTCAGACAAATAAAAGCCCACACACAGCGAAGGCTAGCAGCACCCCCTGTCTGGTGACCTCCCACTGTATATGCTGTTGTATTGAGTGGCACACATTGCACATGGAGAGCCTCCACATCAGGCTCCACTTTCATCTTCATGAGACTGAACAGATTGCATGTATAAAAGAGGGGAAAAAAAGAGGCTTTATGTTTAAACTCTCTCTGAAGTGGTTTCAGAGGCAGAGAGAGTAGCTTTGGCTGCTATTTCAACTCAGCGAGGAGCATTTTTAAAAATCAAACTCCTCTGAAGAGACAAAATTTCCAGCCCTGCTGTGTTTAGTTAATCTTTAAATAGATCAGTTAAACAGATCAAAATGAGTCAGTGAAAGCTTAAAGCAATACAACCATCTATGATTAGCTGAAGCCTCTGGATAGGCGGAGCAACAAAAACGTTCTCTCTATATTTTCAATAATATACACATACTTTAAATAACTTCTGTAAAAAGGATTGGAATCCTTAAAAAGTTTAACATTTATTTTTTATTATATATTTAGTATTTGATGTAATTTTATATCTATTTTATGTACAGGCTGGAATCACATTTGGGCTTTTATTTTGAAAGCAGGGTTTCCTCTTGCCTGCAATAAACATGGTATAAACTGATGGAATGTAAAGACTAAGTATTGTACAAGGTGAAAGAGGACACTCAACAATTTGAAATCAGGGTTCCTACATGTCCTGGAAAACCTGGAAAATGATAAACCAATGACCCAGGGTCAAACATCCTGAAAACAGTCAAGTTATTCTGGAAAATTATTCATCATGGGCATCATGAAGGCTCAGCACTTCCCCATGTGACGCTACCAGACAATCAAATATGCATTTCTACTTGGAGCAGTTCTGACACCCAATGCTCCCAATTGACTTTCTCACTAAATTAAGCCACTTTTAGATCCCAAACTTGGCACCTTGAGACAAAAGTAGAGACTGTAAGATCAGAAGCGTTGCTAGCATTAGTCCATGAGGAGTGAAGTTTTTCTCTCCTACGGTCTCAGGCTATAGCTGTCCTCTGTTCCTTCGGTGTTTGCACTGATGTGATCTAACATGTCTAAATTAGTATAATGCAACAAAATGGGGCAGAAAATGGGCAGAAATTGGCAGTTTCAAATATGTGTGGTTGAGAGAGAAAAAGTTGACTTTGGAATTGCCCAGTTGAAAATTGCAACTCCAGCTTGTCATGCTGATGAAATGATACAGTGTCGTCTGGGTGTGTTTGATTTATTCTGATACATTGGTCATGATTATATTTCCCAAATTATAGCCATAGACTGCACATCCAATGCTCGAGTAACAAACAGAAACAATCTGGGTAGATGCAAGTTTCCAAGTGAGTAAAGCACAATTAACAAATACCACAAATAACTTGTATCTGTAGCAGCTAAAAATGTCCTAATAATTATACATGGGAAAGATGAGGAAACCTGTCAACTAGCATAAAGCAGGACCAGAACAGCTCTCATTTTGTATGTTTGTTATTATTTTATTATTATTATTATTATTATTATTATTATTATTATTATTATTATTATTATTATTATTATTATTATTCCTTAAATGCATTTGTAATGAAATTGATTATTTTTATTATGTATTTCATTAACAAAGTCTTACTGCAGCTTTTGATCAGTTAAATATTTGCATTGTCTAATCAGTTATTTACTTAATCATTACTCGCTACATTTAAATCACCTTGAGTTTATCTTTTGTTTGTTTGTTTTTTCCTGTACAGCTCGTCTGATGTGTGGTGATCAGTGGCACCAAATTAAGGACTAAAACATGAATGGACACACATATTGGGAATTTAACTGTGAGCTTGGGACGCTTCACTGATTATGAATTTTTCAAAAGTTAGAAATGGACTATGATCCCTTTTGAAAGAAATAGATCAAATAAATCAGTGAAGCTTTTGAAACACTTTTGGACACTGGGTGTTTAATTAGTAAAACTTGTGTATCCTAACCCAAATGAATATCTAACACACCAAGACACCAAGACACAATCACACATGCTACAAAATTGATCAAATTTGAGATTTTACAACTGAACAAACTTTGCTTTTTTTGCTATTGCTTGCTAACTCACCACGTGCTGCCTGTAATTAACCCATCGGTTTCTCTATCAGCCCCTCCACTCATCCATCTGCTGGCTCCACCAGTGAGGACGACAGACTGTTGTTCATCTATTTCCCAGCTGTGGAGGATTTAGAGAAAATGGTTTTGGTGAGCTGTGGTTGAGTCCTGTTAAAGCCTTTAAATTGTTCTTTGGTTCCCTGAGTGTCTGTAACTTTTGCTTTTATAGGGATGCACTGATCCACATTACTGATATTCAATATAAACCAATCCCAACGCCTGAGCTTTGGTCCTGGCTGATACCGTTACATATCTGATCAGATCAGATACCAGTATAAATTTAACATTCTTTATTCCTATAAACCCATCAGAAAACTAGTGCTCCCATTCCACGAGTGCTTTCCAAAGCACCAAAACTCCTCAATTATAAAGTGAGAAAATTCAAACCTTAAAATAACACTGAAGGACAAGCTTCATCGTGTTATCCAAGTATCACGGTACTGCACAGGAATCCACATGTAATAATTGATGCGAGCTGTTCTCATCACTGAAACTCTTCAACCATTTGGATGAGCAAAAACATACAAATGGTTCATAAAAGAAGAGAAGATGAGCTTCTTGGACAGGCTATCTGACTTTTTTCAGAAGCAGAAAGTAATAAAAAAAAAGGTCCAGGTGGCTGATATGATACTTGGGTGATAAAAGGTTTTTAATGTAAGTAGAATGGAGGATTTTGCTCGGGCTTTTCTGATATTTTAAGCCGAAATTACATAAAAACAATACATACTACATCTTGGCACATTAGTCCATTACAGCATGTAGATTAAAAGTCCCTTTGATGACACTATGAGAAGTGAGTTGACCAAGTGAGAAGAAAAATCTGTGTTTTTTCTTTTTTTCTTCTGAAAATGCTTTCTGTGGTTTATTTAGTTTAAAACAAAAATAAGAACAAAAAAGAAAAAAAAAAGAAAAACTAGTTTAAAAGAGGAAAAAGGAGTTGGACTGTCTGAAAGAAAAGGGACAGAAGAGCAGAAGAAGGCCAAGCAGGAGAGCGATAGAGCACAAGCCAAAGGCAAAAAAAAAGAAAAAAAGAAAAGCAGTAATCTGTTCAAACCTGGGAGTCTATCATTAAAATGAAGAGCCAGGTTACGTTTGCTCTGCTTGGTGAGGTTGGAGTTGGTAGATGACCACTCGTAAGACATAACCAGGATTCACTAACATCACATGTTACAGACACGTCTCGGAGCACTAGGCTGTGAGTAAGCACAGCCGGCTACTCAACAAAGGTACAAACTAACAAGGTGTATTTGTCTTATTTCAAACAATAGTGCTGCATAAATGGCCATACATCGCCTTGCAGCATTGTGTCTGGTACAAATATGTCTTGAACAAAGAAAAGTAGAGTTGAAAAGAAGATCACATATACATTAATTTCCCCGCAAACAAATGCATGAGTCATGTCACCATGAATGGTGAAAGTCCTTTGGCCAAAAGAGTCGCTGTAATTCACTTCATACAGATTCTTTTTATACTTATATTCTAAACTTCAGCAGTGGACTGGTAAGAAATGAAAGTTTCACATATTTCAAGTTCTAACAAAGACAGAGAAGTGCTTGAATTGCTTTTAAAAAGTCAAAGGAAAAAGAAATCCACATTAAGTTTCAGAAAATGCCTAAAACTAAAAACGACTGGGACATAAACACCTGCGTAGGTTTCAGTTTTTGCTGTGCAGTAACTTTTTAAAATGAGAACTTTTCAGATACTGGAGGTTCTTTGTCTTCAGCTTCAGAGTCAAACGACTCCAACATCTGGGGTTGTGCTGCACCCACACAGTCCTAAGAAGGGGTCTCGACTGGAGAAAAGCTGTTTCTTTTAACAAAGAGCTTCCTTATAGTCATGGATGATTATTTTCACTGAGATTTTTTCGTTGATGCAGGATGACTCATTGAGTTTTGATATTCTATACAAATTTTTAATATTCCAAGTCATGTTCCCAAAAGCTTGAAGAAAAAGTCACATAGGTGCTGTCTCATCCTGCTTCTGCCTCACATTGCCTTAATAAGTCCGCTCTGTGGAGAGGCTGGTGCAATAAACCTTTAATATTTACAGGAAGCTTCAGGAAATTGGTTTCAAAAGGCACCAGAGGAGTCCATCTGGCTGCTTTCTGCTGTACAGTAAAGCTTGCATCTTTAAATGAAAAGAAAAAGCAGTGATGAGAGGTGGTTGTGATGTCTCAAACAGCTCCAGCAGATGCTATGAGCTGCAGTCAAAGCTCTATATGTCTGTGTATAAGCTGCTTTTTGTAATGAGAGCTTTTGTGCCGCCACGCATGAGTACATGTGTGTGCACAGCAGTGTTAGACAGGAACACATCACGACTTCTCCAAAGACAATAGTGACAATTGTAGGTAGATCTCAGGCAGCTGAGGAGTCTGTGGCTGTCAGAAAGAGCACTGACACGAGTAGATTTTATATATATAAACAGACAGAGGGAGAGAGACAGGAAGACATAGAGTGAGAGAGGAGAGTCTGACACATTTCAGTGACAATGTGCCTCACAGCCACTTCCTCAGCGCTGTTTTTTTTCTCCTGTGCCTCTGGTGAAGTACACACATTAAAGTGAAGGAGGCATAGCATGCAGCAAAAATGGTGAACGGCACCATTACAGATACAAAACAACTGTCACCTGAAGCTGGAGTCAGCCGGTTTGACGGCTTACCTCACTTTACTTCAGCGGGTTGTTCATAGTGAAGTTAAATGGTGAAAATAAGACACATAAAAAACAGAAACTCTCCAAGTCCATGCTTCTTTAATATCCGCAAAATAAATAAACCTTGTATTGCAAATGATTGCCTTTGTGAGCTGTAGCGCCGATGGCAACATGAAGTTCTCTCTAAATATAACCCCACCTCTCTTTTGTTTCCCCTGCAGTCGCATAAACCTCTGTCAACAGCAATCACAACTGCAATAGATACAAATCCAAATGAAGCAAATCAATCAAACCGCCCGCTTCTTCTTTCTCCCACCCGCCTCCCACCAGCAGAGAAAACAGCTGCCGTTAAAATGGAGCTAAAATGGGAAAGTTTTCCTCCATTTGGATTGGGTTTCCATCATGGAGAGCACAGCGGTGAAAGAGGGAGAAGCAGGCAGAGGTGGGCAGGTGTGTCCGACTGCGCAGAAGAGGTTCAGTTTCCTAGTTACCTTTGCTACACCTCAGCTAATCATCTAACTCAGTGGTCGGTCCACCCGGCAGGAGCCTCAGATACCTCGTCCCTCCCTCCGCCCTCCCTGCGTTAGCCTCAATTAGCAGGGAATTAGAGTCCTGCTTCATGGATGGGATTCATGGGGGACACCGCTCCTTAATTACAGCAGCTCTCCGTGTGCTGCTGAGGACTGATTGCAAGGCATGTCACCCCCCTCCCGTCCCAGCACCTCCTCCCCCATATTCCTATTTGGTGTCTGGAATACAGTGTTGTTGTTGAAATCAGCAGGCAGATGCAGATTAGTCATTCAGCTGATACAATGGTGCAGAGCTACAAGTGTCACTGTAATTTTTTTTTTCCCATTCCTTATCCTGCTGCCTACAACAAGTCGAGGGAGAGACGAGTCTTTTCTCGTCTCTAATGCGCAGACAGTCAGCAGCACAGCTGTGACCAAAGTTTTGTTTTCAGGCCTTGTTTTTGTTTCAGTTTCTAACAGGCTTGCACAAAAAAGTTAACAGACTTTCGACGGTATAGGATTCTTTTTCAGTCTTTCCCGAGGCTAAATGTCCTTGGTTTGTGCATTGTGACGCTGAAATTTTCTCTGTGTCTTACTGTATGCTAGAACAAAATATTCTCTGCTTGTCAAGAGAGTGGCTCAGTCACTTTTTCTGCAGGATGTTGGTACCACCCAAACTTCATGTGAGTGGGACTAATTCATGTTTGTGAAACTGCAGCAGAAGAAAAACTATTTCAAAAGTATCCCACCTGATTATTTTTACCTTAGACAAACAAATAGGTAACCCAATGTGGGAACCAACAATTGTGTTGCATTTTGAATGAATGAATGTATATTTTTATTTCAGTTAATGTAATTCGTACAGAGGTTTAATTTTGTGCCATCAGTTTCCAAATCAAAATGCAGCAAAAGAACAGATTTTTTTTACAGAGGCTTGTATCAAACATCTACTCACAAGAGAAAACAAAGTACTGATGACTCAACCTGCCCCAGTCAAGATTGTGTTCATCTTCTTTCTGATACAAACTTTTTCTGTCTTTTTGAGCAGGGCAAAGGGGTCAAATAAGAAGTAACATGAGACTGGTGTCGTTTCTAACATAAGATGATCTATATCCAGATGCTCTTTCAAAGTAAAGTTTATAAGTAATGATATTCCAGATGCATCATTGATGAAGAAAAAGTGGTTTCATTTTGGTTAGAAAATATTTTTTTAAGCTCAAATTAATATGATTGGGTTAAGATTTTGGTTCAGGATTGAGGTACCATGACTGGGCTGTCAAAAAATAACCTAATTGTAGAATTTCAACTGATCACAGGCAGAAGGCATAGATGTAGAGGGTTAACTTTAACACTGCTAACTACCAACTATTTGCCTAATGAGGCTGAAATAACAAACTCTCGCTGAACATTAAATGCATTTTTTTTTCCTTCAAGTTTTTGTTTTACTTATATCCATGTTTCTTGAGTGTCATACACAGGCAGTATTACATACATGAACGTATTCACTGTAATGTCACCTGTCTGATCCAATTCACACTTTTAAAGCCCATGATCAGCAGGAAACATTCAAAAGGTTGAATTCGACCTGACTTCTACCCTGACTTCTGTGTTGAGTAAGGGAAAGAGGCTGGCTCTGAGTTTTCTCTGCAACAACTACAGCGTGAAATATCTCAGGATCTAATTGAGCTGTAAGTGAGGACAAAGTGCACCTGAAGACAAATGAGCTATTCAGATAGAATGTTTTGTATTAGGCTGTAAACATGTTTACTTCTTCCATAAAACCTGGTGTGTATTTAGTTTCTAGTGCTTATAGAGTTACCCTCAAAAGGACTCTTTACTAACTGCAGTTAGTTGGTATGCAGGTACAGTCCGATCAGGAAGATTGGATGGGCAAGCTTTACAGGCTAAGAGGAAATGTATTTTTTCTTTTTTTTTTTTTTTCTTTTTTATATAAATTAAGAAATGGGGCTGCATGGTGGCGCAGCAGGTAGTTCTCCAGCCTCACAGCAAGAAGGTCCCTGATTCGATTCCCCGTTCAGGCAAGGTTTGCATGTTCTCCCCCGTGCATGTGTGGGTTCTCTCCGGGTACACCAGCTTCCTCCCACAGATTAAAAACATGCCCACGTTAGGTTAATTGATTATTTGTAATTGCCCGAGTGTGTGTGTAAATGGTTGTTGTTTGTCTATATGTCAGCCCTGGGATTGACTGGCGACCAATCCAGAGTGTACCCTGCCTCTCGCCCAATGACAGCTGGGATAGGCTCCAGTCACCCACTACCGTGAACTGACCCTGGTCAAGAAAATGGATGGATGGAAATTAAGAAATGGACATTGTGTTTAACAAGTAATCTTTTACTGGAGTTTTTTTACATTAATATCTAGATAAAAAAATATTCTGTAACTTATTTTCTAGGGGTTCTGGGAAGGACATTGCTTTTGCATTCCTTAAAAGTCCAAAAACGGCCCTGGAGTTGAAACAATTAACTCATCTTGGGTACCTTGGTGACCAGTCTTGTCCCATCTAATAGAGGCAGTTGGCTGAAGCACCAACACTACAGTACTTCATAGAAAAGTACAAGCTGAGAACTTGCAAAGGTGGTATAAGCAGCTGCAAATGATATGCGAACTCTGACTGGGCTAAAATGCAACTTTGTGTAGCAGGTTGCTCTGTGGTGTGTTCTTACAATCTGCTTCTTACCCTTATCCTTGGGAACAACTCGTATATATATATATATATATATATATATATATATATATATATATATATATATATATATATATATATATACAAAAACTGTATTATTATCAATGGTTTTCTGTTCTCAAAAGGCTGTTAAAGTTCTGTTTTGTTTTGTTTGTTACAAATCATGCCATAATGTATAAGTTCATTCCTGGTGTAGATAAAAAAAAAAAAAAAGTAAAGTTTTGAGTCATTTACTGTGTCCTGAGTGCATGGGAACTGGATTTTCTTACCCATCCTGTGTGACACAGCATCTTTTTTTCTTTTTTTTTTTTTTTTTTTTTTTTTTTTTTTTTTTTTTTTTTTTTTTTTTTTTTTTGACATAGCATTCAACATTTGGAAAAAGCACACCAGACTGCGTCACCAACTGTGCTGCTGTGCTGGAATGATCCAGATGAAAAAAATGCAGGACATTTCCATAGGAGATATGTCATGGCTCCTTTTTGTGACTGACTCCAAATCAGCTCAATGGTCATCCAGCAGCTCAAAAATTGGCATTGCAGTATAGAAAATATGTCTCTGCTGTTTTTATTTCTGTCAGTCCAAATATATTGACACATGCATGTCAGGTTCTCTCTGTTCTCACTCAGGACTGCACTCAGTTTAAGGTTTGATAAATCCCATTCTTGGTGCTAAATGATTACTCTTGTAGCTCCTCCTCACATTATTTTGCATATTCTGATAATTTGCATATATTCTACATATTCATGAAGGCAAACAAGTTGAATGCTTGATATTTTGCTTATTTGAAACACACAATCCACGGTGCACCCAATAAGTGCATCAGCTTTGCACTCACTATCAAGTGTGCACTTATTTTTATACATACCCTTCAGTGCATCAGGCCATTGATATCTAAATATGACCCTTCAAGGAAATTAAAGGGTCAGATTTCCCTTTATTCCAGCAAAAGCTTCAGTCTGCACATTTCTTTGACCATGAGTCACAAATGGACTCTCGAGAGCATTGTTTCCAGAAATAAGGTATTTGCCGAGCCCACGCTTGTGTCATTTCAGGGCTTCTGATGGCTTGATATGCATTCTTTATTTGGAAAAATTACACATGCTGTTTCCACAACCCGTAACTAGATACAGCTTTTTCTGTGAAGAGGTTGGAATAATTGCTCTTTGTCTCTGCACCTGTGAGATACAGAAAAGCCAGAAAACCCTTCTTGAATTTCGATGAAAAAGCCCATGAGAGCCACTTGTGGCATGGGAGCAGCAGCGGGCTGAAGTGGCTGCAATATTCTGGAATTAGCAATGATAGCTGAACACTCAGGGAGGCAAGTGGGTACACATCTCCTTATGTTATTTTTACATTTCATTTCAGGATGTCAGGGGGAAACAGAGAGACAGAGGTGACAAATCATTTGATCATTGTGGAATAAATGTCAACCTTTGGGTAACATTATGGGGGTCATGTTTCCTGAAAAAGCAACTGTTCCTTTCTTTTTTAGGTTGAATTGCATTACCCTCTCGCCAGCAAAGTTAGTCTATTTCTGCTTCATTCAGAAACCACATACATACTGCACTCCCACTACATGGCTCTGATGTATATGGGTCAATGACGTGACGTCCCTTTTTTTTGTGTCCGAGAGCAATATTTCCTTACATCATGAATTGAGTATTTCATCACATGCTTTTCTTTATTCTATGAAACCTGTGTTATTTGAACACATCTTTAAACTATTAAAATATAACATGTTTTTTTGTGTTTTGGTTCCTCCAACCCCCAAAATGTCAGGTGGTGCAACCGTCCTGACAAGTATCCACAGTAATTAAACTCTAAAAATTGAATGTCAATTATTGTTAATTGAAATTAAAAACACAGTGGCATTATTTTATGCTTGAACCTTTTTAAATAAAACATTATTTGCAAATAAAAAGAATTTTAAAGCTGTTGAGAAATGTAAAAAACTTTTGTCCCGTAATTTTCACCTTGTCAAATGTCAGGGTGGTGCAACCGTAACATTAGACTTTTATTTTAAAGTGAAGAGAATAAAACAGGAAACAGGAAACTGCATCAGCCAGAGGAGCCCAAATGACATTTGTGACCAAGTGGAAAAGTTTGTAGATTTCTCTGAAATACTGATAAAAAANAAAAGAATTTTAAAGCTGTTGAGAAATTTAAAAAACTTTTGTCCCATAATTTTCACCTTGTCAAATGTCAGGGTGGTGCAACCGTAACATTAGACTTTTATTTTAAAGTGAAGAGAATAAAACAGGAAACAGGAAACTGCATCAGCCAGAGGAGCCCAAATGACATTTGTGACCAAGTGGAAAAGTTTGTAGATTTCTCTGAAATACTGATAAAAAAAGTTTTTTTCAGTTCATTGGTGACTGGAACAATTTCCATGTCAGGTGGTACAACCAATGTAATAATGTGAAATGTTATTTCAACATCAAATTATTTATCTTATTCACAAATAAAAGAAATGAAAAACACAAAATGAAAATGTATGAGTCACTACAAACACTTGAGAGATACTTGCCAATAATTTCACACAGAAAAAATAACAGGAACATATAAATATATTTCCATATATTTGGTCGCGCCACCTGACATTTTTGGGTGCTCAAATTAAAAAATACTTAAAAATAATGAACCTAAAATCTTTGAAATGTTGGTCAACTACTGAAATCTGTTAGAAAACATCATTCTTCACTCAGAAATATGTTTTTATCCATTTTCAAAGAACTTTTAAAAAATATGTTTTTAGACCCTCTTTTTGTCATTGACCCATATATATATATATATATATATATATATGTCAGTCGGTTGCCTTTCACACTTGATTTCCCCTTTGTATCAACGGCTAGGGAGGTTTCAAAATCAGCAGAGACAACCTTTTGCCAATCATCTTCCGGTTTAGATTTACAGTGGTGTCAATGAGGTCATGACCAATGAAGACTACTGTTACTTTTGAAGAGAAAAAGGAAAAGAAATGAAATGATATATGGATCCATATGCTGAAAGAAGAGGAAGGAGGAATAAAAGTACTTTCAGGAAGAAAGCTCGTGAAGGTGATGTTGGGTCAAAGCCTTTCGCTTTTTTTCTGACCTCTGCCTAAAGGTACATTGCCGTGTTTAAATTCATGTCAGGGAGATAAATAGGTGGTTGATATGCGTATACATGCTGGGTATGTCCGTTCATGTCTCCATACATGTGAGAGTCATCACCAGCTGTACAGATGGGCCGGGGAACAAACAAGAACAACAACAGCTGCTCTGCATCTGTAAGCACAGACATACATCAAAGGAAGAAATAAGGTAATGACTGACTGGGCAGCACATTGTCGCAGAGTGCAGCTTCTGTTCAGGGCATGAAATAAAAAGGATGTGAGACATAAACATTAAATCTATGAATATATCCCGGAAGTCTTATGGATCTGCTTTCACTCTTTTCATACATTAACATTAACACAATACTTCATCTGTGTGTCAGGTAATGTCAGGACTTTGCAGAAAACTGTATCCCAGCTTGTGTGTTGTTTCCTCCTTGCAGGCTAGTACAAACCCAGTGACACGTTACTCATCCAACCCAACTGTACTGAAACATTGCTCACAAATCTGTTGAGACCATTCAATAACAGGAGGTAACAGGTGAGCTTTTGGCCTTGATTTAAAAGAACTGATAGTTTAAAGAGGGGTATGATACTACCCATATTTCAAACATGGATATAAAAAAAAAAATGCTGGATGATTGTGTTGATTGATGTTAAATGCGTGCAGATTTTCAAGCTCCTGCATATTCATGTGTTCTCAGAATCTGTCTGTGAATTAAATAAAAAACATTCCATTCCAAAAGTAACAAGAGAGTAATACTTGTGAAATCTTCATGGGATCTTCATAATGAGGTAATAACAAAAGGATCCCCTATAGCATCATGACATGGTGAAGGGGTGGGCCTCAAGCACCAAGGTCTGCAGATAGCTTCAGGCCTAGTGCAGATTAGCCAATCAGAGGGAAGGGGGACTGCGGAGCGTTAAAGAGACAGCAGAGTGTTTCAGGCAGAGTTTGAAATAAAAAGTCTTGGGGTGAATTGGTGAGAGAATCACTCCCTCATAAATGAAATGAGTTATCATAGTTACCAGGGGAAAAAATAAATATTGGGGTTCTTTTTTTTAAAGAAACTCTTCAAATATGTGTGATGATTCAGATTTTTGAACAGGTTTTTGCTCTGGGACATAATGTACACTTGACATGTATGTTCTTCCCTTCATCAATGACATTAAAGTGGCGTTTCAGACAACTCCTGACTTGTCATCATTGCACCTGGTTCTCTTGTGTGACTGATTCACCCATCACCCCTCACCAGAGAAGGAAAATCACAAGTAAAAACATTTTATTTGCAGCTCCTGTTCTGAGTGAGCCAGGTCAGATAACAGGGCATAATAACATGTCACATTTCACTATCAGTACAGTAAAAGTGTTGTTAAGTCATTATTCCCAATGCTGGAAAGAAGGGTTTTCTAAAATATCACTGTGAGAAAAGTAGGGATGCTTCTGAGCATTATATCATGGAGATGCAGGAGGACCAGAGGGACATTATATGATGAAAAGACAGGAGAATACCCCCTCTTTAAGGGCATGTGTACATTTTTGTTAGGGAAATGACACAGGATTATGCTTCTGTCTGGATCTGATTCAGCAAAAAAGATCCTCATCAGGCATCATTTGTAGTATTAAGACTGTTTGTGAAGACTCTGGCTGCAGCACTCTGAATCAGCTGCAGTTGTTTGACGAATTAGGTAGAGCTACAGAAACACTGTGGCTGTAATCAACCTGACCAAAGCCTTGTGTTTTGATAGTGTTTTCCAGCCTTTTTGAGACTTATTTTCTCATCTTTTTTTTATCAGGGTGACCTTGGATCCGTCCTGATGTAGTCCTTGAATTCAGGTCTGAGCCCATGACAACACCCAGATACTAGATTTCTGCCTTGGTCAGTGTTTTTAACTGTAATGACTAAAGCTGCAGGCTGACTTTAAATCACTCCTCCTTGGCTCCAAAAACAACTACCTCAGTGTTGTCTTTGTTTAACTGGAGGACATTTTGGCACATCCACTCACTGATTTATTCAAGGCACT
>RPOG01003781.1:12895-56130 GCA_008086565.1 Thalassoma bifasciatum | reverse complement strand
TTAAAGGGACAGGTCATTAAAGGGACAGGTCCTTAAAGGGACAGGGCGTTAAAGGGACAGGACGTTAAAGGGACAGGACGTTAAAGGGACAGGGCGTTAAAGAGACAGGGCGTTAAAGGGACAGGGCGTTAAAGAGACAGGTCATTAAAGGGACAGGGCGTTAAAGGGACAGGTTGTTAAAATGTTTTGGGGACCCACTTGCAGTACCTTCATGGCCCATAAGGGGGCCTCGACCCACAGGTTGGGAAACTCTGTTCTACTTTGTGTTTTGTTGTTGTTTGAACCTTCAGACTGGTTCAGAGCGTCAGAGTTTATCAGTTGTTTTACCTGACACAGGTTGGTAGACGACTCTGTATCCCATGGTCGGTGACGGAGGAACGTCCCAGCTGATCCTGAAGCGGTTGTACCATTCTTCTGAAACTCTCAGGTTCTTCGGCGCCGACAGAGGAACTGAAACAGGAACCAGAGACAGAAACGGTTCTTAAGAGTTTTAGACAGAGAAAAAATAAAGATCAGTTTCAAGTTTCTCATTTTTGAATGACACTCGACAACAAACGCTGAACCAGGACCATAAACTAAAAAAAAGTGAAGGTTCTGGAGTGGCCATCTCAGTCCTCTGACCTCAATACTGACTTTATGAGCACGACTAGTATTTACACTTCAGAAAAAAGTTATTAGAATCAGAAAGAAAGCTTCCTATGGTGAAAAAAAACAATAAATTATTTACAATCAAAATATACAATCATTTTTTCAGGCCCTAAGAAGAATAAAAATATCCTGACACAGACTAATATGAATTTCCACCACATGAACCATTGAATTTAGGAGTAAATACGTTTTAAATAGGTGTAACTGTAGTGACCACTATGACCACAGGGTTAAGGAGATATTTAAAGTTTTTCTTTTGCCTGAATAATTGAAGAGTTACGGTAAATTAAAACAGCTGACGTCAATTATAAACCTGAGCCTGGAGGATCATTGGAGATGGATTTCTATAAAGTGACATAAAATCCCTGACATCAACAGAAAAATGTTGATTTTCTGACTAACAGGCCTCTGATACTGAAAAGACTTGTACAGTAAAGAAGTTTGAGCTGCAGCTCCACAAAGCGACCAGCAGAGGGCGTGGTTTAACACGCAGCCCCACTTTAATCCACGTCTGTAATAAACGTCTTTATTTAACCACTTTATTAAACTCTAAACTCCCTCGTTTCTTTCATGTTTGGTCTAAACTCTGTTTCTGTCTGAACTCGTCTCTTCGCTTCTTTTGTTTCTCTGTGGTCGTTTGGCTCCGCCCCCTTTGCTCCACCTGTCTCACCTGAGCAGATGTAGTTTTCCTCTCTCAGCTCATGTTTTTAATCACCTGCTGAACGTTTCCCTCTTTAACTTCTTATCGTCTGATCTCAGCGTCTGTTTGTTGTTGTTTTCTTCTCCTCACTCTTCATTAAACTTCATCAAACCTCATTAAATCTTCACTTTAATGCTTCAGGAACAATAAAGACAGGATCATAAACCATAAACACCTCCGTACCTGTCTGTACCTGAGTGAAAAAGCAGAATAAAAGTGAACTCACGTGTTCGTCCCATGCGTGAGGCGATGGGTCCGTCTCCATCGGGGTAAACGGGCGTCAGAGCGATTTTATACTCGGTGTCAGAGAGAAGAGGCTGAAGGATCAGACTGTTCTGACCCACGGGAACCGTCCGCTGTGGAAAAACAACAACAACAAAAAACACAGGTTAGAGTCAAAGGTGACGCTCAAACAACTCTGGAAACAGAAACTCAAACCTGTTCAGAAAAAAATAACAACGGTCGAAAGTTTCAGCATCAGTGAGTAAAAATGATGAACAACATCGGATCAAATTTCTTTCAGGCTGAAAAACTAAAGATCAGTTTCAAGAAAGAGACTCGACAATAAACGCTGAACCAGGACCATAAGTTAAAAAAAGTGAAGGTTCTGGAGTGGCCATCTCAGTCCTCTGACCTCAATCTGACTTTATGAGCACAACTAATATTTACACTTCAGAAAAAAGTTATTAGAATCATAGATAAACTTCCTATCATGAAACAAACAATAAATTATTTACAATCTAACGCTCTAAAGTTCTCAGGTATTGTACATTTAAAAACATTATTTATTTTTTGGGGGGTAAAAGTTAAGTCTTTCCACTGTTATTCAAATTTTATAAATAAAGAGACATTAATTATAATTTAAGAGGATTGTGTGTCTTTGAAATAATTAATGTGAGGACTAATGTTAAATCTACATATTTTTTTATTTTAAGGAGTTAAATTTTGACTCAACAATAAACACTGAACCAGGAACATAAACAAAAAAAAAGTGAAGGTTCTGGAGTGGCCATCTCAGTCTTCTGACCTCAATACTGACTTTATAACCACAACTAATGATTACACTTCCGAAAAAAAGTTATTACAATCAGAAATAAAGCTTTCTATCATGAAACAAACAATAAATTACGAAGAGTCGAACACTCTTAAGTTCTCAGGCGTCAAAATTTAAAAACATTAGTTATTTTTTGGAGTAAAAAATAAGTTTTCCCACCTGTATTATTGTACTAATGTTAAATGTATATGTTTTTATTTTTAGGAGTTAAATTATGGAATAAACTTAGTGATGAATTGAAATTGTGTCTGTTTTTAGGTTTAATTGCAGAAACAAGAGAAGGAGCCTGAAAGTTGAGTAACAGAGAGAAAAAGCTGCAGGTTTGTTTTGTTTCCTGCTGCTTTTAATTGGCTCTGCAGACGTAAACTAACGTTAAAGTTGGTGATAAATTAACGTTAAAGTTTCCGTGTTGTTGGAGCAGAAACTGCAGGACGCTCTGACTCACGCTGAGTCTTCAAAGACAGAAACGTTCATTTGTTCTGGAAGTTTCTCAGGACTCAGGTGTAAACGCTGAAATCATGATTATTTTTATTCAAGTGTTTTTGCTGGAGGTGATTCAGGGGAAACTGCAGGAGGAGAAGGTGACGGAGGTTTGAGGTGTTTCAGGAGCTTCAGGTGTTTGAGGGGTTAACTGTGTCCAGGTGTGAGCCTCACCTGTCTGTGACCCTTTTGTTGGAGCTGATCCTGAGTGAGTCATCTCTGCAGGTGAGTTCACGTCCACAGAGGAAATAATCTCAGTCTGAACCTTCGGCTTCGTCTCTGAACTCTGTTTTTGTTTCTGACAGTTTGATTAACTCTGTTCATGTTTCTCCGTTTTTCTTCCTGATAACTTTGTTTTTCAAAGTAACAAACCTGTTTCCGACTCCTGCTTCTCGGACGGGTGTTTCAGGAACACCTGCCAAATTACTCAGTGACATATACCAATTTCTTAGTGACACTTGCCAATCACTCAGTGGCATGAACAATACAAAGTGAAGCCTGTCAATTGCCCAGTAAGACCTTACAATCGCTTAATTGTACCTGCCAATCGCTTAGTGACACCTGCCGATCATCCAGCAATATCATTCAATTACTCAGTGACACCTGCCAAATTGTTTTGTGACATACACCAATTTCTTAGTGGCACCAGCCGTTTACTCAGTGACACCTGCCATTGGCTCAGTGGCATGTCCTTAATATAAAGTGATAACTATCATTTCCCAGTAACACCTACCAATTGCTTAGTGACACTTGCCAACTGCTTAGTGGCATGTACAATTTAGAGTGAAGCCTGTCAGTTGCCCAGTAATACCTTACAATTGCTTAATTGTACCTGCCAATCGCTTAGTGACACCTGCCAATCGCTTAGTGACACCTGCCAATCATTCAGCAACATTATTCAATTACTCAGTGACACCAGCCAAATTGCTCTGTGACATACACCAGTTTCATAGTGGCACCAGCCGTTTACTCAGTGACACCTGCCATTGGCTCAGAGGCACGTACAATAGAAAGTGACACTTGCCAACTGCTTAGTGACGCCTTCAGGTTTCTCAGTGATAATTACCAATTGCTCATTGGCACCAGCCAGTTGCCCAGTGACACCTTGGTATCC
This sequence comes from Thalassoma bifasciatum, assembly GCA_008086565.1. NCBI lineage: Eukaryota > Metazoa > Chordata > Actinopteri > Labriformes > Labridae > Thalassoma > Thalassoma bifasciatum. The sequence continues at coordinate 52,134 of RPOG01003781.1, read as the reverse complement.
ATCACAGTGACACAGTCCAATCCCTAAGCGGCACATACTAAATGTTTAGTGACACTTGACATTGTCCCAAACATTCAGCGAATCTGTTAACTGCCCATTAATACTTACCAGTTTCTCAGTGACACCTTTGGCAGGTGTCAGTGAACGATTGGTCGGCCTGTTAGTGATAAAATCAGAGGCCTTTAGTTAGTCAGATTAATTAGTTTGGATTTAATTATATCCAAACTAATTTTCTGACCACATGACTCTTTGAATTTTTATTTCCTTTATGAATTTTTAATCCTTAATGTCGTGGAGGTTTTAAAGGTCACCAGAGAAACAGCAGATGTTTCAGGAGAACTCTTTCTTTATGAACGTTTTCAGTCGTATCTGCAGCTCGATCATCATCAAACTGCCTCAGTTTCTCCGTCTGAAACAGATCCACAGGTTCGTTTCAGCGTTCGAGCGTTTGAGGATGAAAACGGGACTAAAGCTGACTTCCTGTTTCCATCAGAGCGCAGCAGCCGTCTGTTGTGTGAAAAGCTATTTGGTAGAAAAGCCCGAAGGCGAGTTGTTTGACACGGGAAGCTTTTATGTGTCAGACATTAAATCTACCTGCAGATGAAACGACGGAGAAGTGACGGAGATCAAAGCGGCGCTCGCCGTGTTTCAGCGTCGGCCGTCAGACGTGGTCGTGTTAATCTGAGCTCACAGATCTTCAAACAGGTCACACACTTTGTTTTAATGCAGATTTATTTCACACAGGTTTCGTTTACAGGAGGGAGAACAAAGCTGGAGGTTTGTGTCAGACTCTGTGACGGTGAAATCTGTCTCTCACTTCCTTCGTTTACATTCTGAACATGTACAGTCTCGCCACAAACTCCTTCCTCCTAAAAAAAAATCAGACTTTCTTTCCCTCGACGTGCGGCTCGGACAAACACTGCAGGCCCTGACAAATCAATTTGAGCGGCGTCTGATGAAAAAGGCAGAAAGTCTGTGAGCCGCTGAGTCTGAAGGAGACGCCACCTGAAGCCGCTTCGCTCCGTCAATGCAAACAGGAATTCATCAAGAATTTATGAGACTCAGAAACTCAATCCTGTCTTCAACAGAGAAACCTGCGCAGGATCAGAATATTAAGTCTGATCCTCCAGAGACTCTGCTGGAGTCAGAGCTGACGGGAAACTGGATCAGGAGGAGGAGGAGGAACGGCAGGTAGGCCACGGCTGAGGGAGGCAATTTAAGGCGACAACCAGCCAGTGACAACGAGGCAGCGACAACCAGCCGGTGACAACCAGCCAGTGACAACTAGCCAGTCACAACCAGCCAACGACAACGAGCCCGAGACAACCAGCCAGTGACAACCAGCCAACGACAACGAGCCAGTGACAACGAGCCAGTGACAACCAGCCAGTGACAACCAGCCAGTGACAACCAGCCAGTGACAACCAGCCAGTGACAACCAGCCAGTGACAACCAGCCAACAACAATGAGCCAGTGACAACCAGCCAGTGACAACCAGCCAGTGACAACCAGCCAGCGACAATGAGCCAGTGACAACTAGCCAGTGACAACGGCAGATGCCACTGATCCATTGGTAGGTGCCTGTGAGTTTTTGGCAGATGTCACTGATTCATTGGTAGATGCCAATGAGTTTTTGGCAGATGTCACTGATTCATTGGTATATGCCAGCGAGTTTTTTGGCAAATACCACTGATTCATTGGTAGATGCCACTGATCCTTAGGCAGCTGTCACAAGCACTTAGTGGCACACCATATGCAGCTTTTGGATCTTCCTGTCACTAAGGAAACCTCCACTGTTGAACTGTTTTCTGCTCCACTTTCACTCCAACATTTGCCAAATCAACCAAATCATCAGAGTGATGGTTGAAATGCCCCTAGGGGACGATGTTGGTACTGCAGAGGGTCAGTGACACTTTTGGTTCATAAGGAAATTTTTCAGGGTTTCAGACGTTAGATAAGTCTGTTTTTTTTATGGCAGTGGCAAAACTGAGCCGTCACTGTTGTTTCCACATTTATGTTTAAAAAGAAAAAATCTGAGTGGCTTCTATATTTAATTGATATTGTCATCGGTATAAATATACGAGGTTGTTAATAAATGGTAGTAATAAATTCATAATAACTGAATGTGTGAGTTCCTGGTTTTTCTTTTGAGATGGTTTTTCCTGAAGTTGCTGTTTTGATCTCAAAGCGATAAAGTTGAGTTTGTATTAAAGTGACAAACGTCTGATTTCAGCTGTTTCTCACTGAAGCAGAAAAACAGATGTTTGATTCTCTTTGTTCGACTCTGATCCTCTCACACAAACACAAACATCACGTCTGTTCAAACTTCAAAACCTCCAGATGGTGAAAAGATTCACAAAAAGCTGTGACCTCCAGGACACAAAACAGACTCTGAAGTTTCACTCCAGACGGAAAAGTGTGAAAACTTTTTAATCATCTCCTGATTCGCTTTTTACCTCCAGGAGCAACATTTGTTTCTGAGCAATCACAGCCCAAACTCTGTTTACTCTGCTGGAATTGCACCCGACGCCCGGCAGCTTCGCTTTATTGGACACTGAATGGAGAGACGGCGTTTCAGAGAGCGCCACAGCTGTCCGTGGACAGATGGCGGCGGCGAGGAGTCGCCCCACAGCGACTAACGAGACTCAGACCAGACTCTGACATCTGCTGAGAGAGAGAGAGAGACGGAGGCGACGGGAACATTAACGTTTTAGACCTTTAAGAGGAGAAAAGGAGAGAAAGACGAGGGCCTGAGTTTTCTGATGGCTGCACTTTCATTCCCAACAGCTAGGGGGCAGAATAACTCTAAACCTTTATTTCTACATCCAGGTAGCTCAGAGTTTTATTGTTTCCCAGAGGAATTGAGTCAATGACAGAATAATCATCGCCACAGTCCAACGCCGGATCGTTTGGGTCTTTATCAGTGTCGCTGTCGCCCCCTGGTGTCACCTGCTGATCAGAACCTTCAGTTTTTCTACGTACGCTTTACGGTTCTTCAATGTTTTCAGACCAAAGACCCAAAAATAATGAAAAAACAACAAAGAGCTCTGCTATAAACATATCGCATTTGAAGTTGTGTTTCGTATTAAATTGGAAATCGTACAATTTACTAACTCTCCATAACTGACGACTTTTCAAAGGGTAAAAAAATGAAACTTTCCTGGTTTTTTTTGTTTTTTTTTAATTAACCAGTTTTGATGAGGTTAAAGAGACACTTTTCCCAAAAAACTGACCAATCATGAAAACGTAAAGAGGGAAACTTTCCTAATTTTTAATAAATTCACCTATTATGACGAGGTAAAAAGAACTAATTTCTTGATCTTGAAAATTTACAAATTATGACTACAGACTATGTTACTCATTCGTGTGTACGTGACTTCCGGTCCTTCTGGAGCCGGACTCAAGTGGCCACTGGAGGAACAGCAGTTTTGTTTTTGTTTTTTTTTAAGATATTTTTGGGGCTTTTCTGCCTTTAATTGGATAGAGGAGGACAGTGGATGGAGTAGGAAAGGGGGAGAGAGTGGGGAGTGACATGCGGGAAACAGGCCACAGACGGGAATCGAACCCGGGCCGCCCGCTGGAGGGCGAACCTCATGGTGCGCGGCCGTATCCACTAGACCATCTGCGCCCTGAACAGCAGCTTTTTAACACTTCGTCTCATTTTTACAGACTGGAGGTTGCTGCTTGATTATTATGAGGAAAAAAGGAAAACTTTCCCTATTCTTTAAATCAGTCTATTATAAAATTTATGAACCTTGTTATTGGTTTTCACTAAGCTATTTAAATAATACTCACGTTAACTTGCATGATACAGTTAGTTGCGTTTTTGTCGCCTCCTTGTGGATTGATAACAAACCAACACCAACACTGTTTGTTATTTATACGACGATAAAGCATAAGCATTAATAACCCACCTTTTCAGAATTATTTTAAATGTTTGATTGATTTTAATTGTATTCAACACCTTTTATTGTTTTAAATATTGTAAGATTTCTATGTGATGTTTTATCCTCTGTTCAGTGTCTCTGAGTGTCTTGAAAAGCACTTTATAAATAAAACAAATTATTATTATCATCAAACTTGTTCTCAAGTACTGGAAAAAAAATAAAAATGTTCTTATTTAACTGAAATAGCCCCCTGTTAAAGTCCTGAGTTTTAACTTCTATAACGTCTCTTTTCTCTGTTTTTATAAATGTTAAACTTCTTTAACGTCTCTTTTCTCTGTGTTTATAAATGTTAAACTTCTATAACGTCTCTGTTCTCTGTGTTTATAAATGTTAATATTCTCTGAGTTTAAACGTTAAACCTGAGTACTTTGAGCCGTGTGGAGACTCTGGTCCCTCTTCAGTCTTTTCCTGTGGCGGTAAAAACAGGAACAGCCGTTCTGAGCTGATCTGCTTCAGTCACATCTCTTTTTAAAGACCGAACATCTGTTTGCTCTGTTTCTTTTTTTAACCTGCTCAGGTTTGATCCGCTCTCTTTATTCACATCTTTCTCTCTGTCTGAGGTTTGTGGTCGTCAGGGGACGAAGCGTCGCCTTTAAAAGAGGAAATAAAAACCTGGAAATAACTGGATTACGTGTTATTGATTTCTTCACAGCACTAACGGCGTTTTATCTTCTCTGACCAGACTTTAACTGCTAATAGTTTCAGCAAAACTGGTCACGCTGCAACGGCCGTTTACAGCAGATTAAAGTAAATGTGATTCAATTAAGAATTATGGGTAAAAACGTCTGAATTATCCCAGGCTGGTCCTTCACCAAAGTTTATGGAGTGAAATGGATCAGTATTTGATGTTATGAATTCTGGAAAAACTGAAATATAAGCAAGTGTCTAATTTTCAGTAAAAAAAAATGTCTTTTCAGCCTCAATATCAGCCACATTACCAAGACTGAGCCAGAAAAATGTTTTATTTCAAGTTATTTAAAGACAAAAACCATGTCTGAGTTGGTTGTAAACAGGATGAAAGATGAGAAATACCCCAAAAGTAGCAAAAAATGGTCCAAAAGTGGTGGAAAGGGAGTGAAAAGTGGCTTAAATGGGCAAGAAAATTCTGAGAAAACATAGAAAATAGTCAGAAGGCAACAACAATGGGGGGAAAAGTGACCAAAAAACTGTGAGAACTGGTAAAAAAAAGCCAAAGGCAACAAAAAAAATGGCAATAAAGTTTGGATGAAACTAAAAGAAAAGTCAGAAAGTTAAAAAATGATCCAAAAGTGGTGGAAAAGAAGTGACACGTGACTAAAATGGGTAAAAAACAGACGGGTGGCAAAAAGGAAATGTCATGGTCGTTGTTGTTGTTGTTGTGACATAAATAATAAATTAGTAAGCGATTAGCATTTAAAGACCACGCACAACAAATATATCATAGATCCAAATATCACTTAATGGTTGAAGCTAATCAAAGGTGTAGGCTGAAGCTTATTTTGACCTGACCCGTTTGGCAAAAAAAAAGAATTTAAATTAAGTTAAAAATAAATGAATAAATAAACTTAATCATCTTAATAAATGGTCTGAGTAACACCATCAGTTTTCTCAATAAAGAAAAGATAAACATTTTCAAAACACCTTATAGTCGTAAAATAAACCCATAAAAATCCTTTAACAATATTACAACCAAACACAACCCAAGTTCCAATATTTTGTTGTTGTTTTCTTCACATTTGATTTACATATTTTCTCATTACTTTGGTTTTAAACATGTTTTTAAATGAAGAAAGTGAATTACACATTTCTTACAATGTGTTTGTGTAAAAATCTGGAAATAACTGCACAAAAAAAATTGCAATTGTAAAACGAGGAAAAATAATTGAAAGTAGATTATTTTTGTTGGCAGTTCAGCTCCAATAATGAGACAGTTTTAGTAAAAACACGACAAAAACACTTTGTCCTTTAGTCAAAGGTGGACATGAAGGGAGGCCTCAGAGATGAAGGGACAGAAATCTGTGCCTTCATCTCAAAGTTCTGCAGCTGCAGCTGTTTGCATGCATGCTCCTGATTGGTCGATTCCTCTCAGGCTAAAAATAGAAACCTGACACCGTCACACTAACAAACACAAACACAAACATGTTAAAACAAACATGTTAAACTCTGAGTTTCAGCTTTTTTTACATGAATCTCTCTGTGTTTGTGTCTTTGTGTGGGCTCAGGCTCATCAGTGTGAAAACTTTCTCTCTGATCCACAATCACAGACTTTGAGGAGCCGTTTCCATCATTAATCCTCAAAAATCATCAGAAAACTCCGTTAGAAACTCACCGTCTCCTCGGCGCGGTCTCCTCTGGCGCTGATGTAGCTCAGGCGGTAATGGCGGACGTTCCTCAGGTCGACGGGCTGCCAGGAAACCCTCAGACTGAAGGTCGTTTCATCATCCACCTTCAGGTTCTTCACGCCAAAACGAGGAGCTGGAGGAGAAAAGAGGAGAGAAAGGAGTCAGAGAGTTTCAGAGCATTCAGCGTTTGACGTTTAATTTCCTTGTGTCAGAGTTTCTAACACCGAAAGTTCGACAATAAAACGAGACGAGACGAAACCTGAACCTTCAGCTGCTCAGTAAAGATGTTTTCAAGACAAAGTAAAAAATGATAAAACTCTGTCCCCAAATGTTCAAAACTTCAAGAATTTCAAACTGAAATTTCACAGATAATCTGAAGATAATCCACAGGTTTGTTTCAGATAAATCTGCAGGTCACATCCAGTTAAACTCTTGATTTTCAGGTCAGTTTAGGTTAATCTTCAGGTTAATGTCAAGTTATCTACAAGTAATGATAACAGTTTATAATATATAAATAAAGCAGTGATTCCCAACCTTTTCCAACTCAGGGCCCACTTTTAAGTCTCAAAAATGTTGGGGCCCACCTTTGACCCAATCAGTACGGAGGATAGTTTTATTTTTTTATTGAACCTTTATTTTACCAGGAGTTTTCTCATTGAGATAAAAAAAAATCTCTTTTATAAGGGAGTCCTGGCCAAGACAGCAGCACATGTTTCATAGTCAGCCAAACAGTCAGTCACATACAAACAATAACAAGAATTAAGTCAATAAAATGATAATAAAACAATTACTTTGTTTATATAAAATGCCTTGTTATTTGTAACAATGACCTGAAATGTAACATCAACCCAAAATGTGATTTTAAAAAATGTAATAAACCCAAAATGTAATAACTTTTCAATAATAAAACAGATGCTGAGCCCAAAACATCAGAACTTTTTCCCCAAAATGTAACAACTTGTTACAATTCATTGTTAAGTTTCAGGTCATGTGACCTATTTAGCTGTAACACACCTTCTTAAAGGACTATTTTTATATATGAATATCTGAACATTGTTAATTTCCTTTAAACATGGCTGAGTTTTAACATTCTTAACATTATTCTGTTTATTTGTATCTTGTATTTACACTTCACTTGGACCAGACTTATTTTGGGGAACTTGGCCCATTTGCAATACTTTCACGGCCCACAGGTTGGGAACGGCTGCTATAAAGATATAATAATAATCTGCGGATTAATCTGAGATTATCTACAGGTAATGATAACAGTTTATAATATATATATATAGATATAATAATAATCTGCAGATTAATCTGAGATTATCTTCACTGAGTTTAGACGAGCTGTGATTGAGTCGTGAGGTTCAGAAAGATCAGAGATTCAAAAGCAGCTGAAGGTCTGAGAAGTGAAACAGGAAGTGACACGTAAACACAGGTGGAGGGGGCGGGTACCTGCGGTGACTCTGGTCGTCGTGGCGACGGTGGTCGTTCTCTTGGCTGAAAGAAAAAACACAGATCTGAGTCTGAGCTGGATTCAGGTTTTCGTGGAGGTTTTTCTGCAGATTTAAAGCGTCTCACTCGTGGTCTCCACCAGGACGACCTCGTCACTCTCCACCTCGTTGCTGTAGATGGCGGCGAGCAGGACCTCGTACTCCGTCAGCTGGTCCAGGCCTTTGATCAGGTAGGTGTTGATGTTCCCGTTCAGCAGAACCTGAGGAACAGGAACCAGGACTTAGACCACGAACATGGGAACTTTCTCACCCCTCACCCCGAGCGAGCGAACACTCACGTCCTCACTGGCGTCGCCGTCCGTGGGCGTCCAGGTGAGTCTGTACAGGACCACGTCAGACGCCGGGTGAGACCAGGACACACGGAAACTGTCGGTGGAGACGTCGTGGCTCTGCAGGTCCAGGGGGTCGGGGACGGTTTCTGCGGACGCAAACAGACGTTAGAAACAGACGACGGCGCTCTGTAAGGACGATGACATCAGCAACTCTCAGGTCGTACTCGTGGTGAAACTGTCCGTCACCGCCTCCGCCTGTCCCTCGTCGTAGAGCGCGAACACGCCGACGGTGTACTCGGTCAGGGAGGTCAGGTTCCTCAGCATCCAGCTGGTCACGGCGCCCACGTCCACCTGAGGAGAGTCATCAGCTGTGACGGCGTCCAGAGCCATGAAACCGTTTCTGTGAAACGCGCTCTCACCTCCGTGGTCTGGACGCCGTTGGTCTTCACGTACATGATGCGGTAACCTTTGATCTTCCTGGAGGACGGGTCCCACGCCAGGCGCGCCGAGCTGTGGTCGATGTCTGAGAAACGGAGGTTCCTCGCCGGCGTCAGAGGAACTGAGGGCGAGAGAGAGAGAGAGAGAAAGTTAACGTCCGTGAGAAAACGCTTTTTCAAACGGTTTCTTCAGGGCAGAAAATGATTATGTTTAATGAATGATTATTCATAAATGATTATTATTAAAATGATTTTATTCCCGTACGTCTGTATAAGCTCGCCGTAGATTCGTTTGTCCGTCCTAACAGCAGAGCGCCATCGCCCCCCCCCACATGTCCCAGCCTGACCTGCTCTTAAAGCTGTACACGCATCATAAAACATAAACAGGGGCTGATGCTAAAGCCACACGCCTCAGAGCTTAAAGGAGACTTCATAAAAGAAAATTACTGACTGAGCGAGAGCAACGAGGGAGGGGTCAGAGCGAGGGAGGGGGGGCTCTGAGCTCGCCTTAAAGTCAGAGCGAGTTTTCATATATATATATATATATATATATACATATGAAAACATCCTGAACCCTTTCCTATATATATGTATGTATGTATATATGTGTATATATATACATACATATATATAGGAAAACTTGCTCTGACTTCAAGGCGAGCACAGACCCCCCCCCCCCTCGCTCTCACTCAGAGTCAGTAATTTTGCATTATATACCAATAATGAATTCATACGTTTATATTTTTAAGGATTTTTACTCTGTTTCTGTTTTTGGGCAAACACCAGAATCATTTGTCTGAGTTTGTGTTAAATTTCTGCACATTTACGTGTTTTTTTAATCTCAAAGTTTCCTGTTAAACAACACAACAGCCACGTTTATTCAAAAAAGTCTGACTTTTACATATTTACCTGCTCATAATCCAAAATAATCCATTATCTTTTTTGAGAAAATCCAAACTAAAGGCCAAAGGCTTCATTTTATCTCCTCCCATATTGGCGTGTGACATCATCATCACACCGGCGCCGTCCGAAACTCACGTGTGGTCTGCTGGCTGGTCATGGGGTCGCTGGCCTCCTCTCCGTACATGGCGTAAACCGTCACCGTGTATTCGGTGGACGGGGTCAGACCCTCCAGCTCCACCTCNCTCAGAGTCAGTAATTTTGCATTATATACCAATAATGAATTCTATGCAAATATAAAAATTCCTAAAAATGAGACAAAGACAAAAACCCGTTTGTGGTCTTAGTAAACAGACTCAAACACAATTTAAAGACGTGTAAATGCACAAAAAAATTAGAGTTTCAAAGGACAATTTGTTGTGTTGTCGGTGCAAATAAGTTTTTTCAGACTGAAAATGTATAAATGGACGAGTATTAGGTTTTATTTCCATTATCTTTTTTGAGAAAATCCAAACTAAAGGCCAAAGGCTTCATTTTATCTCCTCCCATATTGGCGTGTGACATCATCATCACACCGGCGCCGTCCGAAACTCACGTGTGGTCTGCTGGCTGGTCATGGGGTCGCTGGCCTCCTCTCCGTACATGGCGTAAACCGTCACCGTGTATTCGGTGGACGGGGTCAGACCCTCCAGCTCCACCTCGTTCACCGAGTCTCCCACCTTTACCTGAGGGGAGAGAGAGAGAGAGAGAGAGACATTAACATCTCCTTCCTGTCTGAACTCGCCGTCCTTACATAAATCCTGGATGTTTCTGCGCCCTCTTACATCACAGCGGCGTCTCAGCGTTACCGTACGAGCGTCAGACAGAGGACGAACCCTCACACACGCCGCCAGCTCCTCCATCTTTAACCTCGGCCAAAAACCAAAGGCACGTTTGGAAAGAGAAAGCGAGTCGTGTCCAAACGGCGGCGCTGACAAATGTCTCTCCATCTGCTGAGTTTCTCTGCTCCCATTAATAAATTCAGAAGCTGCACAAATGTCTGATGTGCTGCCAAATCACAGGCTTCATCGTTTTAGGCGCTTTCACTCAACGAGCGGCGAGAATCTGACGCCAAAACCAGGAAAAAGCAGCATCAGAGGCTGAGAGAGGAAGTTTAATCTCTGCTGAGGTTTATATTTTATATATATATATATATATATATGTTTGACAAGTTTGAGGTGATTCTGCTCCTAAAGTACAAAAATCATGTTTCAACTGCCCAAACTTAGGTCTGAAAAAAAGGCCCACAGGAACTATTAACCAGCTCAGAGTTCCTGAACTCTTTGGTTTTTAAGATTACAAATTAAGTTTTAGAATTAAGTTACAGGAAATATTCAAAAATAATCTAATTCAGGTCTTTTTTCAGTTTTTGTAATAGTGATTTTTTCCTGTGATTATTTCTAGTTTCCATCGTCTCTGTTTTTAAACAAACTCATTTTGAACATGAACAGTTTCATTAATTACAGCACAACAACAACAACCCACTACCACTACAACTGGGACTGATTTTTACACATTTAAACACTTTTACCTTCTTTTTTAACACAGTAGGAACATTTTTTATACCTTTTCACTGTTTTCCAGGTTCATTCCAAATTTTCGTGACAATTCTTGATGTTTTTGCACATTTTTGACACTTTTTCCACAATTGTTGCTACTTGTTGACGTTTTTCCAAGTTTCATCCAAAATTTTCTTGCCAATTTTTATTTTCTTTTGGCCATATCGGTCACTCTCTTTTTTGACACTTTTGGACCATTGTTTTGATCCTTCTTGCTATTTTCTGGTTTCACTCCCAATTTAATGCCAATTGTTGATCTTTTTGCCCATTTTTGACAAATTTTTGCTCTTTTTCACCACTTTTGGTTCATCTTTATAAAACTACTTTCGTGGCATTTTTGTTGACATCACATGGGGAACGTTAGGGAACTTTCGGGTACTTGTGGGGACTTTAGGTAACATTAGGGAACATAAGGGAACTTTAGGGAGCATTAGGGAACATAAGGGAACTTGAGGGGAACATTAGGGAACTTAAGGGAGCATTAGGGAACTTGAGGGGAACATTATGGAACATTATGGAACATTATGGAACTTTAGGGAACTTTAGGGAACTTTAGGGAACTAAAGGGAGCATTAGGGAACATTTGGGAACTTGAGGGGAACATAAGGGAACTTTAGGGAACTTGAGGGGAACATAAGGGAACTTTAGGGAACTTAAGGGAGCATTAGGGAACATTAGGGAACTTTAGGGTACTTAAGGGAACATTAGGGAACTTTAGGGAACATTAGGGAACTTTGGGGAACATTAGGGAACTTAAGGGAACGTTGAAGCTCCTCACCTCCTTCTCGTCTGCGGGGTCTCCCTCCGTCAGCGGCGCGTACAGGATCATGTACCCAGAAGCCCCGGCGGCCATCTTCCACCTGACCATCATGGTGGAGTGAGTGATGTCATACAGCTCCAGGTCGTTGACCATCGGCAACGCCACTAAAACAGAGACAGGGTCAGACTGAGGGGGCGGAGTCACACAGGGGGCAACGCCACTAAAACAGAGACAGGGTCAGACTGAGGGGGCGGAGTCACACAGGGGGCAACGCCACTAAAACAGAGACAGGGTCAGAGTGAGGGGGCGGAGTCACACAGGGGTCAACGCCACTGAAACAGAGACAGGGTCAGACTGAGGGGGCGGAGTCACACAGGGGTCAACGCCACTAAAACAGAGACAGCGTCAGACTGAGGGGGCGGAGTCACACAGGGGGCAACGCCACTAAAACAGAGACAGGGTCAGACTGAGGAGGCGGAGTCACACAGGGGTCAACGCCACTAAAACAGAGACAGCGTCAGACTGAGGGGGCGGAGTCACACAGGGGTCAACGCCAGGATCACTGATGTCATCACTTCATCAAACAGTAAACAACAACATTTTAAACATCAAGTTTAACAACAAGAAACTCAAGTTTACGTTGATGATTCTTTGCTGTGTTGTTTTTTAGTTTGATTCTATTTTTCTGGTCTCTGTCTCCTTAAGTCCGGGTGTTTGACTCAGACGTTTGAGCTGCTACAGAAACAAACGTGTTAAAAAGTCACAGAAACGACTTTATGAGCTCATTGATATTCACAAACTGAAGAACATGTTTCAGACTCATAGAGTTCACCTCTGATTTTATGACCTCTCTCTCTCTCTCTCTCTCTCTCTCTCTCTCTCTCTCTTTGGCGTCTGCTCCACAGCAGCAGCCAATCAGAGCGGCTCATTAACTTTGGTCCAAGGTCGACTCGCTGCTCAGCGTCCGTCCTCACTGGATGAGGAAGAACTGGACGCCGTTCATCAGTGAGCGCCGCGCTGAGTGAGGAGACGTGTCAGAGTCTTTGTCAGAGTCAATGTCAGACGCCGCAGCGAGGGCGATGGCGAGGGCGATGGCGGTGAGGCCTGAGGCGATGGATCAGAGCCTCCACAGGTGTCCTGTTTTTATCAGGGAGCACCTGCAGCTTTACGGCCCACACTCAGCGTTTTTCACATGTTCGATGTCTCTGGCGTGTTTCATGTGTTTAACGTGTTTGGCGTGTTTCACGTGTTTGGCGTGCTGTGTTGTTGTAGAACGACGTGTTTCTGCTGTCGGATCCATGTTTGTATGACAGATGTGAGATAAAGAGCGGCTCCTGTTCCAGCATTAAGATAATGTGCTGTTTCTTTAATGAGCCTCACCTGTACAGACAGGTGAGAGCTTCACCTGCAGCAGGAACATTCAACTGAATAATGACGGCGAGGGAATCCATCAACAACCACGACACCAGGACACGTGTCAACGCAGCAGAGCTCGACAGGAGCTTTAAGTTTCTTTAAGACCAGCGTTTAGGGGGGGGGGGGTAGGATCTGGTCACCCTGGCCAATCAGAATCATTAAATCTAACACAAAATTTTCTACAAACGCCGATGACCCGTCACTCACGTGTGGTGGCGCTGCCCCTCAGGCCTTCGCTGGCCGAGCTGCGATAGATGGCGAAGACGGCGACTTGGTACTCAGTCACCGAGTTCAGGTAGGTGAGCTCCACGCTGTTCACCGAGCCCTGGACCACCTGAGAAACAACAACAACAACAACAAAACATTTAACCAGGGTCAGAGCGAGCCCTGCACCACCTGAGAAACAACAACAACAACAACACAACATTTAAGGGTCAGACCGAGCCCTGCACCACCTGAGAAACAACACAACAACAAAACATTTAAGGGTCAGAGCGAGCCCTGCACCACCTGAGAAACAAAAACAACACAAAAAAAACATTTAACAAGACCAACGACACCAACAGCACCAACGGCGCCAACGACAACTTTTGATGATATTATGGTCTGTAGATGATGAAATCCATCAATTCCTGCAGTTGGACAAAGTTGACAAACATTGTTCTTAAACTGTTGGACTGTTTGCTCACGCAGTTGTTGACAAAGTGGTGAACCTGGCTCCATCTTTGCTTGTGAAGGACTGAGCCTTTTGGGGATGATGCTCCTTTTATACCCAATCATGACAGGAACAACAAAGTTTATCAGTTTGAAGGAGAAATATCTCGTCTTTGAATTTGGGTCAAACCAGTTTTTATTTACATTTTACACGACGTCCGAACTTCAGTGGAGTTGAGGATCAAACTGAAAAGAAACTTGTTGTAGAGTAGATTTCATGAAGCAGTAAATCTAATTGTCTAATATCTTTCTCTGAAGCTTGTTTGTGTGTTTGTGTCTCTGTCGTGGTAATTACAGCAGCAGGATGTTTGACTGGAGGAGCTTTAATTACGACCTAATTACAGAGAAACTCAGTCATGATGAGAATAATCTCTGTGAGGAATTAAAGCAGAAGCTCTGATTATTAACACCTCAGCTCTGTTTCACCTGCTGGGAAATCAGGAAACAAGTGGCATCAATTAAAGCCACAAACGGAAGTTTTCCTGATGACGAGCCGCAGATTCATTCAGTCACAAACTTCTGGAAAGTTTCAGAAAAAGAAAAAGAAAAAGAGAAATGATCAGAAAAATCTTGAAAGAGAAAAATATTCAGTTACTTTTTCCTCGGGCGCTCCTCCGCTGGCGGGATAATAAACCACGCGGTATTTCTCCACCTGACCCGGCGCGTGGTCCCACCTGACCCGGAAACTGCGGGCAGTGATGTCAGAGGTCACCAGGTTAGTGGGCGGAGCCACGGAGGAGGGAGGGGGGGCGGGTTCACCTCCACCTGGAAAAAAAACATCCACCTGAGTTTGACTCAAAGAAAATCAGCAACAGATTCAAACGTGATTAAAATTCTGACTTTATTTAAATCCTGAACTTTAAGAGAAAAGTTTGAATCTCGAGTTTGAGTTTTAATCTCAAATTATAATTTTTTTCTGCCAAATATAATCAGAATTAAATCTTGTTGGATTACTTTCAAACAAAAGTCAGAAACCTGTGAAAGTAGAATTCCTGAAGACAAGGAGTCACAATTTTAAGACCTAAAGATAAAAACTCTGAATTTCTGAATTCTGAGACAAAAGTCTGTGACGTCAAAATCTGAGATTAAAATCTCAAACTTTTTCTTCTGGTTTGTAATTAAGGATAAAACTTTGTTGTATTTTGTTTTTTTCAAACATGGGAGTCAGAGATTTTTAAAATCAAATTTCTTAAAAAAAAGTCACAATCATAAAATTTAAAGTCAGAATTATGAAATTGAAAACTAAAAGTACCATTTTAAAAATTCAAGCTCTAAATTTCTAAAATTCTTTAACTATGATACAAAAGTCTGGAAATATACATTTCTGAGATTAAAGTCCCAAATTTATATTTTTCTTCTAGTTTACAAGTAGAAATAAAATTCTGTTGTTGTGACTTTTTTTCAAACAGTCAGAATTTTGTAAAATCAAAAATTCTTAGAAAAAAAGTCACAGTTCCTTAATTTAAAGGCTGATTTCTGAGATTTAACACTTAATTCTAAACTTTTAAAATTCTAAATTCTGAGACATAAATCTGAAAAGTCAAAATCTGAAATTAAAATCCCAAATTCAGACTTTTTTTAAACTTCTGGTGTTAAAGTCAAAACAACATTTTAAAATTTCAAAATATGAGTCAGAACTTTGTTGAATCAAAATTCTTGAAAAAAGTCAAAGTCCTGAAGTTTCAGACAGAATTGTGAGATTGAAATTCAGAATTCTGTTTTTTTTTAGAATTCTCATGTCAATGTCTTAACAACTTATTTCTAAAATCAAATGTCAGTTTTACAGAAGTTAAAGTTAAATATTCGAAGAAACTAGAAATCTGAAGAAATTCTAAAATCAAACTTTTTTTCCCCTTTGTTTGTGACAGTAAAGTCATGAATCTGATAAAAGTTTAAATCCTTTGTCGTCTTTCTCTGGTTTTATAAACGTGTTCGTCCCAAACGGCGCCCTGAGGGTCACGTGACCTGGTTACCTTTGATCTGTTTGTCCAGCTGATCCACGCGGTCACAGACGGTTTTGGTCAAACCCTCCACGATGTTGCTCATCACGCTGAAGTCGGCCACGTTGTACACGTGCGTTTCCTCGGGGGGGGAGGCGATGGCCTTCAGCTCGTTCTCGTCCGCGTTTTTCACGCCTGAGGAAAAAAAGGAAGTTTGATGATGTCACCGCCAGAGTCTGCGGCGTCAAAGCGTCTGTGAAGTCTGAGCGTTGCCGCGGTAACGCACCGATGGCGAAGAGCTCGATCCCCGCCTCCCTCAGACTCTGAGCCGGCGGGATCACGTCGTCCTGAGATTTCCCGTCCGTGATCAGGATCCCGATCTTTGGAACGCCGGCTCTGGAGCCAGACTCCGGTTTGAAGCTGTTCTCCAGGATAAAGGTCAACGCCAAACCTGCGGGTTTTTACCAGGTCAACAGCTCGTTATCAGTTAGTTAGTTAATTAGTTAATTATCAGAGTTAATTAGTTTATTATCAGAGTTAATTAGTTAATTATCAGAGTAAATTAGTTTATTATCAGAGTTAATTAGTTAATTATCAGAGTTAATTAGTTTATTATCAGAGTTAATTAGTTAGTTATCAGAGTTAATTAGTTTATTATCAGAGTTAATTAGTTAGTTATCAGAGTTAATTAGTTAGTTATCAGAGTTAGTTAGTTAATTATCAGAGTTAATTAGTTAGTTATCAGAGTTAATAAGTTAATTATCAGAGTTCATTAGTTTATTATCAGAGTTAATTAGTTAATTATCAGAGTAAATTAGTTTATTATCAGAGTTAATTAGTTTATTATCAGAGTTAATTAGTTAGTTATCAGAGTTAATTAGTTTATTATCAGAGTTAATTAGTTAGTTATCAGAGTTAGTTAGTTAATTATCAGAGTTAGTTAGTTAATTATCAGAGTTAGTTAGTTAATTATCAGAGTTAGTTAGTAAATTATCAGAGTTAGTTAGTTAATTATCAGAGTTAATTAGTTTATTATCAGAGTTCATAATTAAACCCTGGATTAAAACCCTGGATTAAACTCTGGAATAAACTCTGGATTAAACTCTGGATTAAACCCTGGATTAAACCCTGGATTAAACACTGGATTAAACCCTGGATTAAATGTCTATAATATTAAACTCTGGATTAAACCCTGGATTAAACTCTAGATTAAACCCTAGATTAAACCCTGGATTAAATGTCTATATTATTAAACTCTGGATTAAACCCTGGATTAAACCCTGGATTAAACCCTGGATTAAACTTCTATAATATTAAACTCTGGATTAAACTCTAGATTAAACTCTGGATTTAACGTCTATAAAAATTAAACTCTAGATTAAACTCTGGATTTAACGTCTATAAAAATTAAACTCTGGATTAAACCCTGGATTAAACGTCTATAATATTAAACCCTGGATTAAACTCTGGATTAAACTCTGGATTAAACCCTGGATTAAACTCTGGATTAAACTCTGGATTAAACCCTGGATTAAACCCTGGATTAAACCCTGGATTAAACTCTGGATTAAACTCTGGATTAAACCCTGGATTAAACTCTGGATTAACCCTGGATTAAACTCTGGATTAAACCCTGGATTAAACCCTGGATTAAACCCTGGATTAACCCCTGGATTAAACCCTGGATTAAACCCTGGATTATCTCCCATATCTCTGTTACCGGTGAGCGTGTTGCCGCCCTTGTAGGGCAGGTTCTTCACGGCCTCGATCACGGCCTCCTTGGTGCTGTGAGCGTTCAGGTGCCACTCGATCCGCGGGTCGCCGCTGTACTGAGCCAGACCTGAACCACAAACAGAACAAACATTTAATCTGGAATAAAAACATAAACACCTAAAAAAACCTGCTTCCTCACCGATCCTGGTCTGGTCAAACTCCACGTTAAAGGCTCGGACCAAGTTTTCCAGAAAAGCTCGAACCAAACGGAAGTTGATTCGTCCGATGCTCCAGGATCCGTCGACCAGGATCACGATGTCGGAAACGGCCGAAGTTTTACAGGTGAACTCCTCGGCTGAGACGGGAAACGGGAAACGGGAAGTGTTAGAGACGCTGGAGGAGGAAAATCAATGTTTGATTCAGCTTCATGAAACTGATTCAACTCAAACTGAGAATTTAACCAAGAGGAGGAAACAAACAAACAAACAAACAAACAATTATTACAAACTATTAATGAGAAAATTTGCTCGACCCTTCGACTGTTTGTCAACGACTGAACCAAACTGATCCAGGTTCAGGATTAAACTGATCCAGGTTCAGGATTAAACTGATCCAGGTTCAGGATTAAACTGATCCAGGTTCTGGATTAAACTGATCCAGGTTCAGGATTAAACTGAGACTCTGAGTCTGATTCTGCAGATGTTTGAGAGAAAAAGTTTTCAGGTCGCAGCTTGTTGAACATCAGTGTGTGTGTGTGTGTGTGTGTGTGTGTGTGTGTGTGTGTGTGGTTTTATTCCTCCCTGACAGGATCAGTGTGTATCTACATGTCTCTGCAGTCGCTGGAATTTAAAAACGACTCAGAGAGAAAAGACGATGAAACTTGTTTATATTTTAGATTTTATATTTATATTCAGATTATATTTCAAATCTAGATTTTTGTCTTTTTTGTTCATTTTCAGACATTTTTTCAATTTCACAGTTTTATTTTTCAAGCACTTTAGTTTAAAACCTCGACCACAAAAGAAACGACAGTGAACCAAGAACTGATCAGGAAACTTTTCCACGCTGGGATTCAAACCAACAACCCTGCAGCCTCTGAGCCTCTATAAACTTAGTCTCTGCTGCGAGAGCAGTGATTGGATAATTCATGCACCAATCAAACGGCTTCATTTCCTTTAAGTTTGTGCACGTTCACACGTTAACAGCATCTTCCAGACGTTTCTACAAAAAGAGAAAAAACAGAAACAGAGAAACAGAACAAACGTTAAAATGATGAGAAATTAAAGAGAGATGGTTTCTGCTTCTCTGGTAAATATTCAGAGTCAGTTTGCAGAATTAAAATAAATAAAAGTTTTTTTTTATTTCCTGTAAAAGTTTCTCCTGAGAGTGAAAACGTCTGTTTCTCTTTTTCTGCCTCAAAGGTTTTTAAACTGAGACGATTTGTCAGGAGGTGAAAGTGAAGCTGTGACAGGTCGAGGAGAAACATCTACACACCTGAGACACACACACACACACAGAGACACAGACACACACACACACACACACACACACACACACACACACACACACAGAAACCAGGGTTTCAACAGGATCTGACAAAGCTGAGAAAAAGGATCCACACACCTACAGTAAATATACACACACTGACACCTGAGAGAGTGTGTGTGTGTGTGTGTGTGTGTGT
Source organism: Thalassoma bifasciatum (assembly GCA_008086565.1). Taxonomy (NCBI): domain Eukaryota; kingdom Metazoa; phylum Chordata; class Actinopteri; order Labriformes; family Labridae; genus Thalassoma; species Thalassoma bifasciatum. The sequence continues at coordinate 32,921 of RPOG01003781.1, read as the reverse complement.
GTGTGTGTGTGTGTGTGTGTGTGTGTGAACGCTCATAAATCCCTGCAGTCAACACATCAGCTGTAAATCTGCAGCTCAGAAAGTGAAACTGTGAAATAAAAACTGTTCAGTTTGTAAAACATGAATTTTCTGCAGGTTCATCAGGTTAAAAACACCTGAAACTGTTAAAAACACATAAATATATGTTTATAATATATAAACCAGAATTTTTCTCACCACTTTAAGTTTTTACCTTTCTCAGAACATTAAACTTGATTTTGTTTTTGTTGAACTTTTCTTTCTTGAATGAACTTTAATTCTTATAAAATCACAATATTTCTTTATTTCACCTTCTTTTCCTGTTTCTGATGTAGAAACGTTTGATGTGAGTTTGTCGTTTTTATTCTGATAAAAAACCAGGATCTGAACATTCGTTCACCTTCACCTCAACTTTTTATGTTTCTAATCCCTGTGGAAACTTTTACACCTGAGGAATGTGAGAAAACACACACACACACACACACACACACACACACACACACACACAAACACACACACACACACACACACACACACACACACACACACACACACACACACNGTGATATAAAGAGTGAAAATAGAATGATATAGAGTGATATAAAGAGTGAAAATAGAATGATATAGAGTGATATAAAGAGTGAAAATAGAATGATATAGAGTGATATAAAGAGTGAAAATAGAATGATATAGAGTGATATAAAGAGTGAAAATAGAATGATATAGAGTGATATAAAGAGTGAAAATAGAATGATATAGAGTGATATAAAGAGTGAAAATAGAATGATATAGAGTGATATAAAGAGTGAAAATAGAATGATATAGAGTGATATAAAGAGTGGTACAAACAGTGTTATAAAGAGTGGATATAGATTGATATATAGAGCAACATAAAGAGTCTATATGGAGTGATTAATCAAGTGAATAAAGAGTGATATATAGAGTTAAATATAAACAGTGATCTATAAAGTGACATATAAAGTGATATAAATAGTGATATATACAGTGTATATGGAGTGATACAAACAGTGATTTAGTGTATATAGAGTGATATATAGAGTGATGTAAACAGTTATATATAGCGTGTATATATTGTGTATATGGTGTGATGTTAACAGAGTGATGTAAACAGTGATGTATAGAGTGATATAAAGGGTGATATGTAGAGTAACCTATAGACAGTTATATATAGAGTGATATATCGACAGTGATATTTAGTCAGTGATCTATAGAGTGATATAAATAGTGATATATAGAGTGTATATGGAGTGATATAAACAATGATATAAAGTGTATATAGAGTGATATAGGCTGATATATAGAGTGATATAAACAATGATATATAGCATGTATATATCGTGTACAGAGAGTGATATATGGAGTGATGTAAACAGTGATATAGAGTGGTATATAGATAGTGACATATATAGACAGATATATATAGACAGTGATATATAGAGTGAGGTGTGTGGTGTAGATTAAGCCGTAGAAGCTGCTTGTTGTTGTTGTTGTTGTTGTAGTTTTTGTTTCAGCAGCAGTTTCAGCTTCAGAGTCAGAAAAAGATTTTTAACGAGACTCAGAAAATCAGAGGCTGTGATTATCTCTGAGTTTGGACTCAGTCCTTCTGGACTCCTCCCTCCCTCCCTCCCTCACCCTCTCTCTCCCTCTCTCTCTCTCTCTCTCTCTCTCTCCCTCTCTCTCTCTCTCTCTCTCTCTCTCTCTCTCTCTCTCTCTCTCTCTCTCTCTCTCTCTCTCTCTCTCTCTCTCTCTCCCTTTTTTCTAACACCTGCCTGGCGCTGAGGGAAACAGCTGATCTGTGACATCATCAACGCCGTCAGTGATGTCAGAGATTCAGCTGCTGATTCATCTTTAATAAATAAATAAGATAATAAACAGAAAACGACACAAACTGTTATTAACTTCTCTGACTGTCTGAAAATGAAACTAGAAAAACTAAATTAAAATCAGAAACCAACATTTTCTCATTCAGGTTTTTTCCTTCTCAAACCTCCTCAGGTCACGTTTTATCCTCGCTCTCTGACTCTTCATTTCCCTGAGGAGGAGCCGCAGTTTGATTAAAGTCTGATTTATCTTCACCAGATTATTCAGGGATTAAAACGACCTCAGGACGTAGAAGAGGAAAGAAAAAGGAGACGATCAGGTTTGTGATTACTGAGCAAATCTGTAAAAACTTCATCACAGAGAGAAACAAACAGAAAAGAAACGAACGAGTGGATTCAGCCTGAAAAAGAAAGAAAAGAAACGAACGAGTGGATTCAGCCTGAAAAAGAAAGGAAAGAAACGAACGAGTGGATTCAGCCTGAAAAAGAAAGAAAAGAAACGAACGAGTGGATTCAGCCTGAAAAAGAAAGAAAAGAAACGAACGAGTGGATTCAGCCTGAAAAAGAAAGAAAAGAAACGAACGAGTGGATTCAGCCTGAAAAAGAAAGAAAAGAAACGAACGAGTGGATTCAGCCTNCACACACACACACACACACACACACACACACACACACACACTCTCGGCTGCAAAGGAATAAAACGTCTCAACCTCAAGTTTCTGTCAACAACAACTCGGAGAATAAAACCATCTCATGCTGCAGAAACAAACAAACTGTTTTTATTCAACTCAAATATAAAATAAAGATTTTAGACAGTTTTAAACTCAAATATAAACTAAAATAAAAAGTTTTAGACATTTTTAAACTCAAATATAAACCAAAATAAAGATTTTCAGACGTTTTTAAACTCAAATATGAACCAGAATGAAGATTTTCAGACGTTTTTAAACTCAAATATAAACTAAAATAAAGATTTTCAGATGTTTTTGGACTCAAATATGAATCAGAATGAAGAGTTTCAGAAAAACAAACACAGATTCAAGGAGCGTTTGATTTTTACCGGCTGAGACAAAAACACAGAAAAGACGAAGAAACAAAAAAAGTTTAAAGTGAACACACTCAGAGAAACACGGTCGTTTGTTTTTGTTCGTTAAAACCTCAAAGTTCGTTAGAGACGAGCTGAAGAGAACGAGGTAAAGACTTAAAAACACGTCACTGAGGCGTCAATAGTTCAGGCCCTAAAGGGTTAAACATTTAGCTCCTAATGTTTTTCTCGTCTCTCGCTCACGTTTCAGCCTTTAGTTCATGTTTTAGCCTTAAAGTGAACCCGACTGTAAGGACTAACATGAATCTGCTTAAATGTTTGTCTCAAACTAGAATTTGTTGTTAAAGACATAACAAATTGGTTTTTCTTTAAAAAAAAAATACAGTTTAAAACACAGTTTCTATCCTTCAGCCATTGTTTTACTGCAGCAATGCATTCTGGGTTGATGATGTAGATTGGTTGCTTGGTGGATTTGGTCGTTTCCTCTTGGATGTTGAATTTGTGCAGCGAGGACTAAAAAAGTGCAGTTTCCTCTGCGCGTGTGGGACAAGATAATTTGCTGGTGTGAGTGTTTTATGACGTTTCTGCTGTAAAAACTAAACCAGAGCAAACTTCACTTTTCTGTGTTTGTTAAATCCTGAGTTTTGTTTTGTGAAGTGGAATCAGAAACAGGTGACGAAGCTTCTTTAATCCTTTTTTAATGAACGAGCAGATTAAATCCACAAACTCTTCTTCAGCTCACAATCAGATTAAAACTCTCTCTTTCTGTTTCCTCCTCCTGTTTCCTCTGATTTCCTCTTGTTTCCTGTGCAGCTGATTATTCTCAGCACCTCTGAAACATCATTGTTTACCTCCTCTGTTCTCTCTCTCTTTCTCTCTCTGTCTCTCTCTCTCTCTCTCTCTCTCTCTCTCTCTCTGTCTCTCTGTCTCTCTGTCTCTCTCTCTCTCTCTCTCTCTCTCTTCATTTCCTGACTCTCTCCGCCTCCTCTCGCTTCTTTCGCTTCAATCCTCCTTTTCCGTTTGTTTCCTCTCGTTTCATTTCCTCTGCTCCTCTTTTCCTCGATGGTAATCACTCGCTGTCGTCTTCAGGAAACATCGACGTTCGGATCCAAAAACGACGAAGAAGACGACGAAGATGAAGCTTCGGCTGTTTCCAAACCGCCTACTTCCACATGTAGTCTGTAGTGTGACTGTTTTGTTGGACCTGTTTAGTCGTATACTACTCTGGATTTCTGTTTCAGGAAGTGGAGCTGATGGTTTTTTTCTAATGTTTAACTTTATCATAAATAAATCCATGAGAACATTTCAGTCATTAATTCACCACATCAATCAGTGGAGAAGTTACAGGAGCAATAAAAGTAGATAAGTTAAATTAGATGTTAATGAGATACAAAGGAAAATANTTTCCTCGATGGTAATCACTCGCTGTCGTCTTCAGGAAACATCGACGTTCGGATCCAAAAACGACGAAGAAGACGACGAAGATGAAGCTTCGGCTGTTTCCAAACCGCCTACTTCCACATGTAGTCTGTAGTGTGACTGTTTTGTTGGACCTGTTTAGTCGTATACTACTCTGGATTTCTGTTTCAGGAAGTGGAGCTGATGGTTTTTTTCTAATGTTTAACTTTATCATAAATAAATCCATGAGAACATTTCAGTCATTAATTCACCACATCAATCAGTGGAGAAGTTACAGGAGCAATAAAAGTAGATAAGTTAAATTAGATGTTAATGAGATACAAAGGAAAATAGATAAATTAAATTAACAACAAATTCATTTAGAGATTAGAGTCCTGATTTTATCAAATTTGTAAAGGTATAAAAGTTTATTACAGCAAAATCACCATATTTGATTTTTACTCTTGCACCAAAAGTTATCGTGTATTGAAAATAAATCTGAAACCAACTGACTTTTTATTTTTCCAGCTGGTGTAAAAACTGCGTCCTCATTACCCACGTAGGCTGTTAGTGTAAAATAAAAAGTGATAAATGATTTAGGGGCTTTTATGAATTTGGTAAAAGTAAACAGCTCTTTCATGATGAAGTGAGCAGATTTACCGCTGTTTCTTTCCTGTCACTTCACTTTTATCTCTGGGACCGTTTCACATTTTTGTTGTTGTGTTGTAGTTGAGCTGATTTATTCCAGTAGGTGTCAGTAATTCACCTCAACCTGAGCGCCCCCAAACTGACAAACGCCATTAGCGCCGTGCATTGTGGGAAACAGTACGCCAGGTAGACTGGTCCGTTACAGACTGAGAAATTTTCCCGGATCAGTAGAAACATCCGGGAACTTGTAGTTTACTACAGATCTACCAAGTTTTCACAAACTGATGCTACAAACTGAATTTCAGGAGGTTTGGAAAACAGCTTCTTCACGTTGGTCCAGGTTTGAAAAGGTCAAAGGTGACGCAGCAGATTTCTTCATCGCTCTTTAAAAACTCTTCTTCTTCTTCCTTGAAAACACGGATAAATCTCCCGCTTCGGTTCGTTGTTTGTGGCGTTCGCTCGCTCCTCGCTCCTCGCTCTTACCTTCAGAGATCTCGTTGTTTTCCAGGGTGACGCTGACGTCCGGCGCCGTCTGCGGCTGAACGATCTCCACGCCGGATCTCTGAGCTGAAACAGGAAACACAGAGTTTCAGACGAAGAGTTAGAGTCAGATTCCATCAGGAAATAAACTGAATGATTGTTTCAGAAACCTCAGAGTAGAAACAGAAGCTGTGTCTGTGCTGAATGTCAAACATCTTTCTCCACGTTCAGATTTTCCTCCGTCAGCTCAGGGAAGCGTGTGGCGTTCATCTGTTAAAGGGCTGTTCTGTCATTTTTCTGTCTCTAACTGGAGGAAACTCCCTGTTTGATGCTGACTCAGATTAAATGTGGTCACCGTGTTAAAGAAAACCAGCTCCTGCTTTTCCCTGATGGAGGAACTTTTATAAACATGCGCTGACGTAAACAGATCCTGAACCTTAAAAAGTTAAATCAAACTGTCTGAGCAGGAGAAACGGGTCTGAGGTTTAATCATGAACCAGCAGAAAATCATCATTGAATCCAGGAACAAAAAACTCTGAAACTCAAACTGACGAAGCTCTGACCCAGACAAACTCAACACGATGAGAGCTGACGGATGGACCTCCTGACAATAAAACCCTCTGACTTTCTGACTAACAGACCTTTGACTTTCTGACTAACAGACCCTCTGACTTTCTGACTAACAGACCTTTGACTTTCTGACTAACAGGTCCTCAGACTTTCTGACTAACAGACCCTCTGAATTTCTGACTAACAGACCCTCTGACTTTCTGACTAACAGACTTTCTGACTTTCTGACTAACAGACCCTCTGACTTTCTGACTAACAGACCCTCTGACTTTCTGACTAACAGACCCTTTGACTTTCTGACTAACAGACCCTCTGACTTTCTGACTAACAGACCCTCTGACTTTCTGACTAACAGACCCTCTGACTTTCTGACTAACAGACCCTTTGACTTTCTGACTAACAGACCCTCTGACTTTCTGACTAACAGACCCTCTGACTTTCTGACTAACAGACCCTCTGACTTTCTGACTAACAGAACCTTTGACTTTCTGACTAACAGACCCTTTGACTTTCTGACTTTCTGACCCTCTGGCTTTCTGACTTTCTGACTAACAGACCCTCTGACTTTCTGACTAATCGGCCCTTTGACTTTCTGACTTTCTGACTAACAGACCCTCTGACTTTCTGACCAACAGACTTTCTGACTTTCTGACTAACAGACCCTCTGACTTTCTGACTAACAGACCCTTTGACTTTCTGACTAACAGACCCTCTGACTTTCTGACTAACAGACCCTTTGACTTTCTGACTAACAGACCCTTTGACTTTCTGACTAACAGACCCTTTGACTTTCTGACTTTCTGACCCTCTGACTTTCTGACTTTCTGACTAACAGACCCTCTGACTTTCTGACTAACCGGCCCTTTGACTTTCTGACTTTCTGACTAACAGACCCTCTGACTTTTTGACTAACCGTCCTCTGACTTTCTGACTAACAGACCCTCTGACTTTCTGACTAACAGACCCTCTGACTTTCTGACTAACAGACCCTCTGACTTTCTGACTAACAGACCTTTGACTTTCTGACTAACAGACTCTCTGACTAACAGACCTCTGACTTTCTGACTAACAGACCTTTGACTTTCTGACTAACAGACCCTCTGACTAACAGACTTTCTGACTTTCAGACTAACAGACCTCTGACTTTCTGACTAACAGACCCTCTGACTTTCTGACTAACAGACCTTTGACTTTCTGACTAACAGACCTTTGACTTTCTGACTAACAGACCTCTGACTTTCTGACTAACAGACTTTCTGACTTTCTGACTAACAGACCCTCTGACTTTCTGACTAACAGACCCTCTGACTTTCTGACTAACAGACCCTTTGACTTTCTGACTAACAGACCCTCTGACTTTCTGACTAACAGACCCTCTGACTTTCTGACTAACAGACCCTCTGACTTTCTGACTAACAGACCCTCTGACTTTCTGACTAACAGACCCTTTGACTTTCTGACTAACAGACCCTCTGACTTTCTGACTTTCTGACCCTCTGGCTTTCTGACTTTCTGACTAACAGACCCTCTGACTTTCTGACTAATCGGCCCTTTGACTTTCTGACTTTCTGACTAACAGACCCTCTGACTTTCTGACCAACAGACTTTCTGACTTTCTGACTAACAGACCCTCTGACTTTCTGACTAACATACCCTTTGACTTTCTGACTAACAGACCTTTGACTTTCTGACTAACAGACCCTCTGACTTTCTGACTAACAGACCCTCTGACTTTCTGACTAACAGACCTTTGACTTTCTGACTTACAGACCCTCTGACTAACAGACTTTCTGACTTTCTGACTAACAGACCTTTGACTCTCTGACTAACAGACCCTCTGACTTTCTGACTAACAGACCCTCTGACTTTCTGACTAACAGACCCCTATGACTCTCTGAGGTCCTGTCAGTGTTTGAAGGTGACAAACGTTGGACAGGTGAAGTAACAGGTGAGGTTTTACCTTCATGTTTGGCCGTCAGAGGTTTACTCTCCTTTCCTTCTCTCAGAGCCGTGATCTTAAAGTTGTACTCTTTTAACGGGTCGAAGGTGTCGATGGTGAGTTCTGCTTCCTGTTTGGAGAGCGTCACTTCCTCCTGATGGTCACCTGACGCAGAGAAACAGAGAGAGAAGTTCAATGTGTTGGCGTTTAAGTCGTCTGTCAAGTCGTTCATCATTTTTTCAAGATGTTATAGGTCACGTTTCCATGTGTCTTCGTCTGTCACATTGTTGTTTTTTATGCTCTGAAAAAACGATGCTGAAGCGTCAAAGCTGCTGTTCCTCAGTGACACATGAGTCCGGCTCCTGAAGGTCCGGAAATCACGGACACGAAGCCAAAAAATTGTTTTCAGAGCAGAAATGATGGTATTCAAAGCCTGGAACAAAACCTGTGTCCTGTCACTAAAATCCTCACTTTTTTCTCTAATTACTTTCTCAGTCTAAAATTAAATTCAAGACCAGTCAGAATTTTGATTTTACCTCAAAAAAAATCTGAAATTCAAGTTAAATTTTGAGCTAAATGTAAACTTTTTTTTGACAAATTCTGATTTAAGGGGAACTTGACACCAATATGAAAATAACATTTTTCTGAATCTATTTTTTCTTTTACTAAGAATTTTGAATTTTTTTTTTTTTTTTTTAAAAATTTCTTAAATTTCAAGGTGGTCCCTTTTATCTAGAAAAAAAAAAAAAAAGAAAATCCAGATTTTGTTGAGAAAAAGAGTTATGACTTTTTAGACAGTTTTCTAACAAATTAGGTTCAATTTTTCAGATTTTTGGTGTTTCTTATTTCCCTTTTTTTCTGTTTTAATCTCAAAATTTTGACATTTTTCACAAATTCCCAATCAGATTTTGAGATAAAAGTAAAAATTTTTGAGATAAAAGTTGAATTCTTCGCTCTATGTATCTGCAAATAACCATTTTATATCAAAATTTTACTTTAACGTGGACAAAAATAAATTAAAACATCAACGATTCCAGTTTTCTATTTTGATATTTTAACCAGGAGTTAACGAGACGATGCTGACGTGTTAAAGCTGCTGTTCCTCAGTGACGCTGGCGTCCGGCTCCTGAAGGACCGGAGGTCACGGACACGAAGCCAAAAAGAGAAGTCGATGATTTTAACGGCAGAAATCAGCGTCTGTGTTTCCCTCAGCTCAAAATCTTCTTCATAGTTCTTCTCTGATTTTCTGTGGTGACTCATCTTCAGTGTCACAGATTAATAATGAACGTTAACGACGGATAAACAAAGATAAAAAACAAAGATAAATAACAAAGATAAATACCAGATTAGATTAAAGTGAGTCAGGTCAGTGTGATCATGAGCAGCTGTTTTTCTCTCAGAGTCGTAAAAGTTTCAGCTCCACGTTAATAACAGACGTCAGGATGAATCAAAGATCTGTTTCCTCACATGACACGCCTCACGCCACACGCCTCACGCCACACGCCTCACGCCTCACGCCTCCTCACTTTACGACTGTGACTGTGCAGACTTTACTTCTGCAGCGTCGACACAAACAAAGATGTGACTCTGAGGATCAGCTCAGGTCCACAAACTAAACTTCCTCAGACGTTTCCTCTTCTTCAGTTTCAGACTCAGTGTTTAAGCCCCGCCCCCTCATGCCCCGCCCCCTCAGGTGAGCGGCGCTCTTACCTGGCCGTGTGGTGTAAACGACCTTGTAGCCGTCAAACGCTCCTTTGGGCTCTTTCCAGGAAACGTGCAGCTGTGACGGCTTCAGGACTTTAGAGCGAAACCTTCGAGGAGACGAAACTGAGGAACAGAGAAAAACAGAAACTTTTACACCAGAACGACAAGCTTTAAAAAACAAAATTTAATTTAATTTAAGAGAGGAACTCATGAGAACGACAAGCTTTAAAAAACAAAAGTGTTTTTAATTTAATTTAAAAGAGTTTCTCATGGGGGGAAACAGCCCTGACATGATCATCATTTTATGGTTAAACCCTGAGTTCAGTCACAGACGTGTTCGTTTTTATCCTGGTTTATATCCGTAACAGTTCAAACCTCAGTGATTCAGACGGATATTTTTCAACATTTATTCATCAACATTAAACAGATTTTAATCTTTTGAAAATATCTGCTCTCGACTCTTGAACTGAGTTTATAAATCAGACCAAAGATGGAAAAAAAAAAAACCTGCTGTTTCATGTTTTTACTCTGATAAACTTTTCTGAGTGAAAGAACTTCTCTCAGTTACAGTTTAGCTCTTCATCGGTCTGAAAAACACAAACACAAACACAAACATAAACACAAACATAAACACAAACACAAACACAAACATAAACACAAACAAACACAAACATAAACATGAACATAAACACAAACACAAACATAAACACAAACATGAACATAAACACAAACAGAAACAGAAACACAAACATAAACACGAACATGAACATAAACACAAACACAAACATAAACACAAACATAAACAAAAACACAAACATAAACATAAACACAAACATACACAAACACAAAGATAAACACAAACATACACAAACATGAACATAAACACAAACATAAACTCAAACATGAACATAAACACAAACATAAACATAAACACAAACACAAACAAACACAAACATAAACATGAACATAAACACAAACATAAACACAAACATGAACATAAGCACAAACAGAAACAGAAACAGAAACACAAACATAAACACAAACATAAACACAAACATAAACATAAACACAAACAAACAAAACACAAACACAAACAAACACAAACATAAACAAAAACACAAACATAAACATAAACACAAACATACACAAACACAAACATAAACACAAACATACACAAACATGAACATAAACACAAACATAAACACAAACATGAACATAAACACAAACATAAACATAAACACAAACAAACAAAACACAAACACAAACAAACACAAACATAAACATGAACATAAACATAAACACAAACATGAACATAAGCACAAACAGAAACAGAAACAGAAACACAAACATAAACACAAACATAAACACAAACATAAACATAAACACAAACAAACAAAACACAAACAAACACAAACATAAACACAAACAAACACAAACATAAACACAAACAAACACAAACATAAACACAAACAGAAACATAAACACAAACACAAACACAAACAAACACAAACATAAACACGAACATAAACACAAACATAAACCCAAACAAACATAAACACAAACACAAACACAAACATAAACACAAAGAAACATAAACACAAACACAAACATAAACACAAACAAACAAAAACACAAACAAACATAAACAAACACAAACATAAACAAACACAAACATAAACACAAACACAAACAAACAAACATAAACATGAATATAAACGTGAACATGCAGCCACAGGAAACGATTTAACGAGTCAACGTTCAAGAGAAAAATCCCATCCTCATGCTCCTCATCCTCTTCCTCTTCCTCCTCTTCTTATTCTCCTCTTCCTCTTCATCTTCCTCCTCATCCTCATCCTCCTCTTCATCTTCCTCCTCTTCTGAATTCTCCTCTTCATCTTCATCCTCCTTTCCTGAATCCTTGTTTTTATCCTCCTCTTCCTCCTTTGTGTCTTCTTTGTTCCCTCTTTCCTTTCAGCCCAGTTCATCCTCATCATCCTCCTCATTATTTGTTTGTCTCTGTCCCTCTCTCAGTTTGATTCAACTCACTTCAAAAGTTTTATTAACGCGACAAACAAACGTTTACGTAGTTAAAGCAGGTGAGACGTGAGAAAATGTTCACACAGTTAAACATGTAGTTTAATAAACTTAAGACGTGCAAAAAGAGCATGAGTGCAAAATATGAGATATAAATAATAAAATAGACTTTATCTCTGCACATTATAAACAATACAATAATTAACTTTAAAGTAAAGAAATACGATCAAAAAGTGTACAGAGTGTTTGATATTTATACATCTCTCTCTCTCTCTCTCTCTCTCTCTCTCTCGTCCTGATTTTCTCTTTTTTCTGTTTTTGTCTCTGAAAAAATATTTTGGAATGAGAAATGAGAAAAGGATGAGATTCCTTTGAACAGAGAAAAGAACAAGAACAAAAACTCTCTCTCTCTCTCTCTGGTGTGTAAACCCTCAGAGGAGTCAACATGAAGCCGTTTCCTCACAAACGTCTCATCCCTGAGTGAAAACACGCCGCCAGAAGCCGCACGCCGCTCGCCACATGCCGCTGCGTTCCCGCTCTGACGGCGGTTCAGACGGTGGCGTGAAGCCATCGTAAAGCAACGAGACGCCAGAGAAAACACTTCAGGGTCAAACACCCACAATCCCTCATCTTCACACCCACACAGGCAAAAACCAAACCAGAGAATAAATCTGAGTCTGAGGTTAAAGGTCAGGAGTTCACTCAGACCAGACCACGCCCCCAAGACCACGCCCCCACGCCGCCCCCCCAACCACGCCGCCCCCCAACAGAGAAAACAACACAAACAACTTCCTGTTTGTGTCCTGGTTACAGGAGGAACAGAGACGCTTCTTTACAACAATCTACAGGATTAAAGGGACAGTTCACCCAAAACACAACACCAACGTGACACCAACATGACATCAAGGTGACGCCAATGTTTCGCCAACTTGACGCTAATAAGTCGCCAATGAATTGCTTAAGTATCTCACCAACGTGACGCCAACATTTTTTTGGGTTTTTCTGTCCCACGATGCCAAAAAAAAGGTAATTTTTGTTTCTGTATTTTAACATTTTAATTTTTGCTTTTGGAAACAGAAGGAAAATCAAAAAAAGTAGAGGTCATAAGCCCCGCCCCCTGGTGTCTGGCTGCAGTATAGGTCATAAGCCCCGCCCCCTGGTGTCTGGCTGCAGTATAGGTCATAAGCCCCGCTCCCTGGTGTCTGGCTGCAGTATAGGTCATAAGCCCCGCCCCCTGGTGTCTGGCTGCAGTATAGGTCATAAGCTCCGCCCCCTGGTGTCTGACTGCAGTATAGGTCATAAGCCCCGCCCCCTGGTGTCTGGCTGCAGTATAGGTCATAAGCCCCGCCTCCCCATGTATTCCAGATATGAGCCGGGAAAACTTTAAAAAATTACGATACCTCGTAGAAATGTTTCTCTCATCTTTACTCTAAGGTGGTATGATGATGTCATTTGGTTGCATGGTGTTCAGGTGTTTTTTTCTGAGAAGTTAGTTTCTCATTAGTTATTGGACGTTAAAAACCGTGATATAAGTTTCGTTTTACGATAGTTGACAGCTGCCGTTCGTGAGTAGTTTTTATTGGGGATATAAGAAACTTCAGGAAAGAGCCAAAAGGAGACTAAACCTTCTGAAGAAGAAGAAATAAATATTAATAAATAATTTTTTGGCTTCAAAATCGTAGAACGGTGACAGGAGGAGCCGCGCTGTTTATTCTATATACAGTCATTGGTTTTAACCGGCTTTTTGATTATCGAACTTTCTGACTGTGATTTTGGTTCCTCAGGTTTCCTGCAGACGCTCGTCACCTTTTTTCTTTTTTAGTGTTTTGGATGAACCAGCTCTTTAGAGGAGAAACTGTCAGGAGAGTTTGTAAAGAAGCAGCTGACACAAGACGACGAGAGGAAAACGTGCATCATCACCATCACCATCATCATCATCACCATCACCATCATCATCATCATCATCATCATCATCATCATCACCATCACCATCATCATCACCATCATCTTCATCATCATCACCATCATCGACATCATCGACATCACCATCATCATCATCATCATCATCATCATCAACATCATCATCATCACCATCATCATCATCATCATCATCAACATCATCATCATCATCAACATCATCATCATCAACATCATGAAAACAAGCAAAACTGAACCAATTATCTCACCAACCTGGGACAGAGACAGAGAGGATGCTGGGAAATCACCGCTCCGAACAAAGGAGACGCTCGAGTCCCGAACGATCGAAGGAGACGATTTCGCACCTCGCCGTTTGTCGCTGCGGCGAGTCGGCGTTGAGTCGCCGCTTGAGACGAAGACGAATGAAACATGTTTGACTGAAGCGAATCCAGGAGTGAAAACGAGAAAAAACTGAAGATCTGAAGGTTGAGTTTCCTCAGAGGGAAACACACACACACACACACACACACACACACACACACACACACACACACACACACACACACACACACACACACACACACACACACACACACACACACACACACACACACACACACACACACACACACACACACACTCGACAATGTTTCTGTTTGCAAACACGTTGAACAAACGTTTTCAAAGCTTCTGTTGGATTCTCACTGAAATACTCGACTCTGATTGGTCAAAACCAAATCAACCAGCAGAAAGAGGTCAGTTAATTCCAGATCTGCCTGTTGACAGGACCAGACCAGAACCAGAACCAGACCAGAACCAGACCAGAACCAGAACCAGACAGGGACAGGTCTAGAACTAGACCAGACCAGTCCAGAACTAGAACCTGAACCAGACCAGATCATGTCACTAATTCATGAGACGTTGGGGCCTCAAACACCGAGGTCTGTCTGAAGCCCCGCCCCCTGAGAGGCCTCCATCCAGAAGGCTGGCCAATCAGAGGAAAGAGGGTTTCTTAAAGCAACAGCAGCTCAAATGTTTCAGACTGAATTCAGAGGCTGAGTCAAAGTTTTTCAAAAACTGAAAGAANCACAGGACACAGGATTTTGAATTTTCATCTCATTCACTGTTTCTCATCATTTTAATTCTTAATTCAAAATCTGAATTTCTTTATCTCAACAGTTTCAACAGTTTTCTCAACATTTCACCTTTTTTCTAAAAGTTTGACCTTTTATCTCATTTCAGGTTTTTCATCTCAATTTTTTATCCCCTTTCTCAAAATGTTGACTTTCTATTTCATCCTTTTAATTTATTGTTTTAATATCTCAATGTTTTTAATCTTGCAAAATTGACTATTTGTAAACATTTAAATTCATTTCACTCATCATTTCAGAATTTTAATCACATAATATTGACTTTTTATATCAGATTTCAATATATTTTTCTCAACTTTTTGTCCAAAATTTCAACTTTCTATATCATCAGCTCAATTTTTTAATCTCATTATTTTCACGTCTTTCTCAAAATTTCTACTTCATCTTTTCAATTTACTGTTTCAAAATCTCAATGCTTTTAATCTTGCAAAACAGACTTTTTCTAAAAATTTCAATTATTTTAACCCATTTCAGAATTTTAATCACATATATTTACACATAATATATTTTTCTCAACATTTCAACTTATTATCTCTTCATTTCAGTGTTTTAATCTTATAACTTTGACCCTTTTCTCAAAAACTTGACTTTTTTTCTCTAAATTTGAACTTTATTGTTTCATGAAAGTTACTTTTTCATTTCTCTTATTGTAACGAACAGAAATGTTCTGTAAACAGCAGCGTGTCCCAAACTCAGAAACTTTTTTTAATCCTGAAAAACAAACTCCAGGTGTAGATTTATGGAACAGGTGAGTCTACGGTGGCCCTGAAGGGCAAAACACAACATCAGAAAACAACAAGTTTAAGTGTTTGCTGTTATAATAAAACCAAATTTAAATATTTTTAATAACAATGTGACTCGTTTTTTACTCCTTTCTGAACATTTTCCAACATTTTTGCAGCTTTTTAATCATTTTTTTCCACCTTAAACTTATTTGTATTTCTACTTCTTGCTGTTTTTTCCACTTTTCCTCACTTAGTTTCTACATCAAAGACAGTTTCAACAGTTTTTCTCTTTAGTTGAGTAAATTCAGTTTCTGACATTTGAAAACTGTCATTTAATCTCATTTCTGATTAAATACTGAGCAACAACGTGTGATTTCATGCACTCAATTGTACAAAGCTGCAGGTTTTTTTTTTGCATTGTATAAATATTTTCTCACAGTGAAATAAATCAGAGTGAAATAAATCAGAGTGACATATGTTTGAGCAGAAAACAGGAGCTGGAGCTTTGAAAATGCAGAAAATAAAAACACTGAGGAGTAAATCTGAAGATGTGAGTGAGTGAGCAGCTGCAGAGCAGGATCATTAAAGCACCTGCTTCCAATCTCTGCCCTAAATAACACCTTTTCTTTCCAAACGCTGCTGCAGCCAACTTTTAATTTCATGCAATTTTCCATAATTTATTGTTACAGCTGAGGATTAAAACTTGGCTTTTTCACCACATCAGGGTGTCGCTCTGCATCAATCAGTCACTGCTGAGCTCTGAGCTGTGATTATGAGGTGAAGCTGCAGGAAAGAAGAAGAAAAACTGCACTTTACAGATTCATGGAGCCAAAGATGAAGGAATCTAAACTCTGAATATTTGCTGCGCCTTTTAAAGGTTTGACTCCTCTTTAAAGACGTTTGTGCAGCAGCAGGATAAAGGTGTTAAAGGTGTTAAAGGTGTTAAAGGTGATAAAGGTGCAGTAAAGACAGTACCTGTTGTTTATCCTCAGAAAAACCTCATCCCTCCATCATTTCTGTCATTACCGTAAATACCGTAAATACTGTAAAATCCCGCACACAGGTTTAAGATCCGCACAGGTGAGGAAGCAGCTGCAGCTCCGCGCGCTCAGGTGGAGACGGACACTCGTGGATGTGGAGGCTGTTCTCGCAGGTGTGTGTGTGTGTGTGCAGGTGTGTGTGTGTGCAGGTGTGTGTGTGTCCGGTACCTGCTCAGATCATTCACGGTTCTTCTTCTTCTTCAGTCTCCGGTGAAACGCGCTTCAGTCCCGGATTCGCTCTGATTCACTCTGCGCTGCAACTCTGCACCGTCTGTGACACACACACACACACACACACACACACACACACACACACACACACACACACACACACACACACACACACACACACACACACACAGAGACTACTCACACTTCCGCTTACACACTTCAAAATAAAAGCCTCTCGTTCAAGTTCAACCTCAGAAATTTGTAGATTTTTTTTTCTGTGAAGCCTGAAAAATTTTAATTTCAGTTTATTATTTTAAAAACTTAAGTGTTAATTGAAAATGTGGAATACTTGAATTGAGCATATTTCAAATTTTACATAAATAATTTTTGCTCATCATCTATTTTTCATACCCTCATAAAACTTTGATGGTCCCTTAATTTACTTTTGCATTTTCTAACATTAATTTTTTCCCTCACAAAACTTTTAACACTCTTGTAGAACTATTTTGTTCCTGCCTTTCAATTCTTCTTAATTATTTTGGTTTATTCACTTCAACATCAATCATTTCCTTACACCTATCAATTATAACTGAAGATAATGTTCTATCATTTTGAATAAATTAACTTGTATTTTCTATTATTTTATGCAATTGGTACCCATTTAATTTTAATACTGTTATGTATCAATCAAAGTTTTTTCCGTTCATTTCTCTATAATCAGAGGTATTAATGTATTTTTAAGACTTTTAATGTTATTGCAATTTATTTTATATGACTTTATTGTTATTTACCTGCACTTTATTAAGATTTCACTTGTGTTTTATAATTATTACGACTTATTATTGACTTGGTTGTTTGGTATTGATTAGAGTTTATTTTGATTTTTATTGCAGTTATATTTTTGTTCCTAAATATTATATCAGATCTCTCACTTATTTCTGCTCTGGTGTTTTTACTATGGAAATTAAAGCTAAACATTATTAACTACTACAAACACTCTGAGTTTTTCTGTAAAGAGTTTTATTAACAGGTTTTGTGAATCTCATCGTTCTGATATTTTTAGGATGTTTACGATGAAAAATGTAAATTCAGAAGATTTTTGTTGCGCTTTTATTTTGAAATGCAGATGCCCGTACTTCCGGTGTGTGTGTGGTTGTCGGTGTGCGGCTTGACGTCACGGCTCCGTGCTGTGAGTTGAGACTTGCAGAGAATTATGGGAGTTTCCAGCTTCATCAGGCCCCGAGGCCAAAATCACTGATTCAGGCTTTAATCAGGCAGCAGAAGAAAAATGTAGCTCTGAGGAAAAAAGTGTGTGTGTGTGTGTGTGTGTGTGTGTGTGTGTGTGTGTGTGTGTGTGTGTNACCCCCCCCCCCCCCCCCCCCCCCCCCCCCCCCCCCCCCCCCCCCCCCCCCCCCCCCCCCCCCCCCCCAAAGCCTCCGGGTCCAAACTTTATGTTCCCGACCTCTCCTACGACCTCTGACCTCCTGAACTTTACTCTTTTCCCCTGAACTTGGCCTAAATCACAGAGAAGATTCAGTGACAGGAGAGAATTCAGCAACCACAGCTTTTCAAAATAAAAGCTCCAGAGTTTTCAAAATAAAACACGTTTTATTCAACAAACCACCAAAAAGCTCCAGAGCTTTCAAAATAAAACACGTTTTATTCAACAAACCACCAAAAATATCCAGAGTTTTCAAAATAAAACACGTTTTAGTCAACAAACCACCAAAAATATCCAGAGTTTTCAAAATAAAAGCACCAGAGTTTTCAAAATAAAAGCTCCAGAGTTTTCTAATTAAAACACGTTTTATTCAACAAACAACCAAAAAGCTCCAGAGTTTTCAATATAAAACACACATTTTAGTCAACAAACGTTCACGAACATTTATCACTGAGACTCTGAGTCAGTGAACGATAAAAGTTTTTCATCATTTTAGGAAGAAAAACAAAGATCTGAGTTTCTGTTCCACCAACACAAACACAAAAAAACAGTTCAAATATAAAGTTTTTAATTTATCATTCTGGTTTAAAAACATTTAATTCTACATTTCTGCTTCAACCAAACAGCAAAGACAAAAAAAATCTAATTTAGTTTCATTTATGGAGTTTGTACGGTGGCTCTGAAGTTCAAAACACAGTGATAAAGTGGAAAATGTGACAACACAAACAAAAAAATAGGAAAAAGAAGTTAAAAACCTTTTATGGAAGAAGTTTTCTCTTTACATTTATATTATTACTGTTTAAACCAACTGTAGTTGTTTTTGGAGAGGTTTTTTTTTTTTCTTCTTTTTTAAACATTAGTTCGAACTTTTTGTCCCAAGTTCAAATAAGTTTTGACTCAGAAACTGAAAATTTTATCGCTCACAAACTTGTGTAAAATGCAACAGGAAACAATGAAAAACAACAAAAACACATTTAACTGTTTCTCAATGTAATAAACTGAGACACCTGAGTTTATTCTCTTTAATAAAGACGATGCTGCCTCCTTCAGGTCAAACTGTGAACTACAACGACTCAAATTTATTTTTTATTCTTTATTTAAGCAGGAAAGTTCCACTGACTCAAAGAAACTACTTTTTTAAGGGACGTCCTGACCAAGAAATTAAAATTATAAATATGAAATAAAACAGTTTCAGGTTCAGAGGCTGTTTCAGGTTCTGTCTGGATTTAAAGTCATAAAGTGAAATAAGTAAAAACTGGTTCCATGTTGAAGGAGCAGAGAATTATTATTATGAATTATTATTAATATTTTACTCACAGTTTAAATAACATAATAAATTCTTGTATGTTCAAGCAAACCTGGAGATTAAAGTTGATTCTGATTTTGAAATGATTTTTATAGGAAAAAGATTAAATTATAAATGTAACAATAACAATTATGAATGTTAGAGGGAAATAATCCAAGAATAAATAAATAAATAAATAAATAAAGTAAATAAAATTATCCATCTTCATCTTCGTCTTCTTCTTTTTTCCTCTTTCTGGGAATCAAACGTCTCAGTGAGTCCATGGAAAAGTAAACACAACCAGAGAGGGAGCACGTGTGTGTGTGTGTGTGTGTGTGTGTGTGTGTGTGTGTGTGTGTGTGTGTGTGTGTGTGTGTGTGTGTGTGTGTGTGTGTACAGGTGCGTTAATGAAGCTCATCCAGGTGTTTGTGTTTGTGACACTCGGGGTTAAAAGTCCAAATCATCCACACGAAGAAAACACCAACTGTCAGACACACACACACACACACACACACACACACACACACACACACACACACACACCTGGAAAGTTCTTAGAAACCTGATTTTTCTCAGAGACACAGGAACATTCAGCTTCTTCTGTCCGTGAACGTTTTTT